>VDFB02392997.1:0-52757 GCA_007258455.2 Sequoia sempervirens | reverse complement strand
CATTCATGGACAATAATCCAATCTCTATGATTAAACAAACATACTCCTCTAGATATAACCAAGAACATTCATTAAAAAAAAAAATTGTAAACTATAATTAAACAAGGTGAACCCATATGTTGCATTAGAAAGACTGCACCAAACACACTTTGATTTATTTTATAATCCTTGCATGAATCAACTAGCTACTACAATATTAGAATAGAAAGGGTGGCCTTAGGAATAAATAAAGCATACCCATCCTTTAAACTAACCTTAGAGACAATCATGAAGACACTTGTGTCATGAAGAAACCCTTGTTTTATGTACCTTTCCTTGACATGCAACATCCAATTAACTTTAGAAACTAAACATGTACCTTTGATTGATACCCTACAAAATTATTGATCAATAATGGAGAATACCTCTAGAATAGGGAATTGCCCATAATTATCCTAAATATATCATTAAAATATCATCATGCAAGTTAAGTGAGAATGTTGGAGTTTTCAATAAGTTTGTAGGTCTCCCATGTATTTATTACATCATCTTTGTACATCCATATACGATAATTCATTTGTACTAAAATGATGTCCTTAAGGGGCCTTAATGTGTTGAAATACATTTGAAAATATGTCCTTATCTCATCACATCAATCTCAAACAATTAATGGCATCCTAGGGGTGGGTGCAAGAAGATGGGGGGCCAAAAAGTGGCCACCCATCTTTGAATTTTTAAAAATTCCATAACACAAGCGTGTTATAATGTGCTACATTATAACGCAAGCACATTTTAACTCATAAACAAAAAAAGCAACATTTCCTCATTCTTATTTTCTGCAAGTTCCTTCAAACTCGCGACTTGTAAAACCTCAAGAGTACACTCGCATTATTAGAGACCAATTTCTTCACCAAATCATTGTTGAATCTTCGCCATGATGTCAGGGAGGTCGAAGGCTTAAGTTTTGATTAGTTTTTTTGTGTGAATTTGTTACTAAATAGGTAGATTTAATATGTTTTTTGATGTAAATTTATTTAATTTATAGGAATTTATATTGAACCTCCTTCTCTTCAAAATATTGAATCACCTCAACACCAAATACCTGATGAAGAACAACCCAAAAAAATACATCCAATAATTCCTCAATATATCCCTAGAACACAAGAAAATTTAATAGGGAAAATTGAAAATAACAAAAAACAAATTAAGGTCATAATTGCAAAGTTGAAAGACCCTGCAAGTTTAACCTTAAGTATAGAGCCATGCTTGCTCAATCTCTTGAATCTGTGTTATCAAATGTAGATTCAATTAGCAAGCAAATAACTACTTGGTCAGATAAGAGGAGAGATTTTAGACAATTCTATGCAAATAAATTATCTTATAAACAAGTGAAAAATGAAAAAAAATACAAATTTTGACTTGTGTTGCCTTTTCACAAACCCACAAACAAATCAACCTCTACACCCTTCAAGCAAGAGGTTCCCTATCCATTGGTGGTTGCACCAATGGATAAAGAATCATTTTTGGTAGAGGTGGTGGATTGTTTTTGACCATCCTCCATGCAACAATAATAAGGTCCCACAATATTTTTTGAGGAAATTCTACTGTGAGTTTTTCCTCAATAAATTCCCAAACTATTTTGATATGCAAGACTTTTAGGGTAGAGGAGGGGGCTCCACACAGGATAGACCAGAAGCACGTCTTGACCCATAGTGGCCAATGAGACGATCACTCGCTAGACTAGCCTATGAGCACATGGCTATCCCTTCCATTGTGAAGGAGAGTGTTGAGGTCGAGACACTACAATCCATTAGTTCCTTGACCCAGAGCATCATAGAGCATGCTAGTCTTGCAACACAATGTGAGCCGAGGGAGTCTTCGAGAAGTAGGGTTCCACCCCATATTTTTTAGGCTTGTGGGTCACCCTATGGTTATGACCCCACACATAGTCAAGACGTAGGTGTGTAGGCTACATCTGCAACTGAGCATTTGGTGATGAAAGATGCCCTCCTTAATGAGGATTTTGACCTTGAAAATTAGGTAAATTTTAGCAAGTTTATTGAATTTAATTTCATTTTTGAAATGCAAGATTAAATAATTTAGTTTAATGATTATAATGAAATTTTAGGGTCATAGCATTCATTCAATTTTTAGCAATCCTCCACCTCCCTGTTACACAATGACATGTATTGCAGAGGTATGTAGCTAGTAAACAATTAAAAATATTACATGTGAATATTATTGGTATATGAATGGTATTCTAATATCTAATTTTGGATGTTGAATAGGTTAATCTTGGAGATTTCATGATAACACCTCCCAGTGGAGGTGGACTTCAAATCTTCACTCAGGTAATAAAATAAAGAGTTTAACTAATGAATTGTACTTAATAGATTTTATAGTTTATATTCATATTGTTGGTTACATTGCATTACACATCTTTCAAACTCAAAGAATTACTTCGCATTGCATAACTAATAACTAAATGTTGATAGATGACAAAATTTCAATTATAATTTATAGATTTTTAGAAAGTCAACATAAGAAGTTATGCAATTACTTCATATTGCATAATTAATAACTAGGAGCAACTTTGCCAATCACATTTTCTTGTCATGGCATTCCATGAGACCACATTTTATTGAGGTGCATTTTTTCAAACAACTCATTGCCTTGTCTATGCTATGGATGCTTGGAAAAAATCTATCAAAGCATAATAGTAAGCCATAGCATAGACAAGGCAGTCAATTGTTTAAAAAAATGCCTCAAAGAAATGTTGTCTCATATCATCCAAGAAAATATATTTTTCAAGAACTTGCTCAAAAACATTCCCATATGTTACCATGCCATGACATCAACATTCCCATAAGGTTTAGATACAAACCATTATAGACCAAGTCTAATAAATCCACCATCCAAATCAAAATATCCACCAACCTATCCAACAAAAGCCTATATCAAAAATCTGTATCATTGCATTGTTCATCTCAATCCATATTCATAATCATGATTCACTCTTATGTTGATGAGTTCCCCAATAAATAAAAAAACCCTTCTCTAATGACGATAATTACACTATCCTTTTTTATCAACAAGATAATGAACCCTATAAAGAAAATATTTATACAACTAGCTATACATATCATACCCAAGGTCAAATATCATGAAGCAAAATGTATAATGAGACTATCAAGGAGAAAGAAGACCATGCAATCATACTATTTCTTTGAGGCATTTTTTCAAATAGCTCACTGCCTTGTCTATGCTACCACATTTTCCATACATGTCTACCAAAGTATTTTATCAAAAAATTCAATGCCTTGCTGCTATGGCTAAAAGCTTAAAATAGGTGCTTTCCAACAAACTATGGATGCTTGGAAAAAATCTATCAAAGCATAATAGTAAGAAATAGCATAGACAAGGCTAGTGATGTCCATCACCCCTAGACCACATTTCTTTGAGGCATTTTTTCAAACAACTCATTGCCTTGTCTATGCTACCACATTTTCCATACATGTCTACCAAAGCATTTTATCAAATAGTTCACTTCCTTGCTACTATGGCTAAAATACTAAAACATGTCTTTTAAAAAAAATATGGATGCTTGGAAAAAATCTACTAAAGGGGTATGCAGATCATGATGGGCCAAAAAGTGGCAATATGATGGGTGTGTAATAATTTTTTTTAACCCAAAATTGATGAAACGAAAAGGGTTTTAAAGGAGATTCTAAAATTTCACCAATATAAATTATGCTCTACTTTGAATTTAATAAGTAATTATTATTCATTTTCTATTCGAATTACGACTAAAGTCCTAATGGAGATTGAAAAACATCTATAGCTTTCAAATGTATCATTTTTTTAAATCCAAAATATGTGTCACATTCTATGCTTTGCATACTATAGGATTTAAAAAGAAAAAGTGAATTTCATGAAGTTTTGACCAAGTTAAGGTGGTTACACATATGAGTTTTTTATATTTTTAAAAGTTGTAATAAAAATTCATAATTAATTATTTACTTGGATAAAAATTATAAAAAAATATGCATCGCATAGAGACATGAGTCCTCTACTTATATCTAAAATCTTATAAAAAAATATTATCATTTTATTGTGGTTAGGGTGGTTAGACGACACCTACTTCTTATTTTTTCCCTAAATTTAAGTACTACTGCATTGAAATTTCAAATTTTCACCAAATAGATTTTTTTTTAAACAAACCTAGTAGTTTAGAAATTACATTCAATTTGCTATAGATTATATTCTTACATATTTTTTAAATAATATAGATAACTTATTCAAATTTTTACTTTAAGTTGCCTAACTCTGATTTTTCTGAATTTTTTGCCACTTAAGGGCCTATTTTTTCCATGATGTTCCTGCACATACCCAAAGCACAATAGTAAGCAATAGCATAGACAAGGCAGTGATCTATTTGAAAAAATTCCTCATCTATGCTACCACATTTTTCATACATGTCTACCAAATAATTTTATCAAATAGTTCACTTCCTTGCTGCTATGGCTAAAAGCCTAAAACAGGTGCTTTCAAACAAATTATGGATGCTTGGAAAGAATATATCAAAGCATAATAGTAAGCAATAGCATAGACAAGGTAGTGAGTTGTTTGAAACAATGCCTTGTCTATGCTACCATGTTTTCCATACATTTCTACCAAAGCATTTTATCAAACAATTCACTGCCTTGCTGCTATGGCTAAAAGCCTAAAATAGGTGCTTTCAAACAAACTATGGATGCTTGGAAACAATCTATCAAAGCATAATAGTAAGCAATAGCATAGAAACGACAATGAGTTACTTGAAAAAGTGCCTAAAAGAAATGTGGCGAAAAAATGATGCATTTTTTCACCACATTTCTTTGAGGCATTTTTTCAAACAACTCATTGCCTTGTCAATGCTACCACTTTTTCCATACATGTCTACCAAAGCATTAGCTTTGAACATAGAGGATGAAGATGCAGGGGCTCCTTCCATGATAATTTTACCATGTCTTGTAGTGACAACACAATCAGAGGATTTAATATTAATGATAGCAAATTAGGTATTAATAGGCTCAATATGGCCTAAAAATTTATCATAGGAATAGGAAACCTTGTTATAACGGATATGATTAGTTTGATTATGTTGGTTTTGATCTTGTTGAGATGTAGAAGACTAAGATTAGTCATGCTTAGGAAAAAGATCTTGGTATATTCTCGATTGTTCATTTGGGGAATTTGATGAGTTACCTTTAATTTCAATATTTACTTGATCTAAAGGTCTTGAATATAGTTTTTCAGCTTCATGCACTTGCTTGCATAATGACCCTTTATATGGTGGTACTCACATAACTTGTTATATTTGTACCAAACATGCTTTGTTCTATTTTCATTGAAAGGTCTGGTAATAGGAAATGTGACCATGTTAACTTGTACCAGTTTGTGAAACATAACCTCTATTTGTTCTCCTAAGAAAGAGTACTTACATCTAGGAGTAAAATTTTGCTTTGGTTATCCAAGTGGAATAGTGACATTGGTAGGTTGTTAGAAAATTTGGATATTTTTTTATTTAAAAGATGAAGGTATTTTTTGAGCATCTTTTGAGTCAATGACCCCATCACAAACTAAAATCTTATTTTTGGACCAGCACTTTGGTTTGTCATTATATTGATTATTATCTTTAGCGAAGATTTTGACTAGGCCTTTTGTGATAAGATCTTTTTCAAGAGTGACACACTTTTCTATGATTTTATCAAATGTTGAAACATAATGAAATTGAAGATGAAAGACCATTTCCTGATTGAGAATTTGAACAAAAATATGAACAAGTTACTTTTGGGGGATAGGCTAAGGAAATCTACTTGTTATATTTGACCATTGTTGCAAATAGGCAGCAAATCTTTCACCATTTTGTTGCTTAACATCACATAAGTCTAGCATTGCAATTTCATGTTTGATATTGTGAACCATGGTTCCAAACCTGCACATACACAAGAAACAATCAAAATATTAAATCAAAGGCAAGGTTAGTAACATGATTCCTCAAGAAATTCATTTAAGTTGCAAAAGAAAAAGGAAGCAAAATGAAGAAAACAACAAAACTTAAAACATATCAAATCCTATTCTAAAGCAAAGCAAACTCTAAATCTCTTGAGGGAATTGGTGCCAATTTGATGTGAAAATTGGCCCTTTCCCAACTCCAATGATGCAATGGTGATTTGGTGATGAAAATTGATCCACTTTGATGAAGAGTGATGAATGCTCCAAGATAAAAACCTGCATAACCTAGCTACACATTCAAAAGTATGGATGAAGATTGCTAAAGATTTGAGCATAGTAAGTTTACTCAAATTGTGGATGCAAAAATATAATAGAGGAGCTCTCTATTTATAGAATAACAAGTTGAAAGAATGCCCAAAATAGAGCAATGTGTGACTAAATTTCATCCAATGGCAAAGTGCCACTTGTCCAAATGTGAATGGGCCAAGGATGTGCAAGTTTTGATGAATGTGCCAATAAATGCTAATATTTGAATTTTGAAATTGTATTAATGGCAAGGTGGAGGGAGAGTCAAATAGAGTTATGGCCACTTGGCTCAATGTAAAAGGACTTGTAAGAGGGAATGAATGCCTTGTTGGAAGGACAAAGTCAAATTAAATTTGAATTTCAAACTTGAAGAATATTCCTCATTTATGCCATGTTGAAGATAAATAGAGATTTAATAAATCAAATAACTCTATTTTCATGTGCAAGTTGCAAAAGATGGAGGATGGGACATGAGAAGCAATTAAATTAATCAAGGTTAATTAATTTAATGAAGGATTAAATGATGTGACCTATTTGACCTAAATTTATGGATTGATTTAAATCAAATATGATAAGAATTATGATTTAAAGTTTTAATTAAATAAAGGGTTTTGATTTATTTAACTAAGGGGATGAAGGTAGATTAAATCAAATAAGGTTTTAATTTATTTAATTTAATGGATAAACTTTAGAGATTTAATCAAATAAAATTAATTAAATAGGGATAATTAGACCAGACTGGTTAATTTAATTATTGACAAAGGATGACTTAATTAGATAACTAATTTATTTAATTAAGGGATGAATATTGATGAATTTAATCAAATAAGGGCATTTGATTAAATGGTTAGACCGAAGGATGATTTAGGATGAAGCGATGTTAGTGGTTGGGATCAGATGTCCAATGTTAATTAGTACATTTTACGCGTCTACATTTTGCCCCTCTTTGAAGCAACACACTTGTTGTGTTGATTCAAAGAATAAACGATCTCAATCAAAGCCAAAAAAAATTGTTTTCAAAATTTTGCCCCACTTCTGCCCTGGTGAGAGAAAACATGCTAATATACTGCCCCCTTGAGAGATTGGAGGGAAATTTTGATTTTTGGGTGATCTCACGAAAAAAAGAGGTCAAGGTGCCCGACAGGTCCAGAAAGGCTCTAGGAGGCCAAAAACGTGTCTAAAGGCAATAAAATGATGTAAAACATGCCTCAACCAGAAAAAATAGGTTCAAGAGTTCAAAACCCTAGTAGGATAGCCAAACAGGGTCAAAAAACCCTAAATTTTCAGGCTGAAAAAGGCTCTGAGGGGTCACTTTCGATTCATTTTCACACTTAGCCTTTTAGCAATTTTGCAATTTGAGCTCTAATATTCTGACAAGATGGCGCAACAACAGCTTCTAATGCATATTTTTGATCGAGTTTGGACATACCAGCGACCTCTCAACATTAGGGCACCGGTAAGTGATCCTTACTTGAGCTTTGTTTTTCATTTTTTGTGCTTATTTAATGCTTTTAAACTTAGCCTCTTTGTAGCGGTGCTATATAGCACCGCTTAAAATTCAAACTACATTGCTTAGTGGTCTAAATTGGCTCACCACCATAGAATGCACCATCGCGGTGGATTTTGGAGTTTCAAAATAAACTTCAAACTCTGACACCTATGCTACCTCTAGCGGGGGCATTTCAAAGTCCGACGCAGTGGCAGACTTTTAGAAAACTGCAACACAGCGGTGCATTTTAATACTTTGGTAGTCCCAGCGTCGCAGTTTGAAATTCAAATAGAGACGCCTTCACAGATAGCAACGCTGAGCTGGCTTTTTGGATGCTTAGAATAAAATTTCTCAAAAATTTTAACATGGTGACCTTTTCTGATGCAAGGCGCGACGAGGGAGCTCTATTCTCAAGAGCATAGATCGCAAGAGATTTTCAGTTACTTGCAAGATTTGAGTAATAGGGAGCAGGATCAGCTGTGAGATATGGGTCTATGGTATATTGCTTACACAACACCCGTGCGGACCCACCTTGGGATGATGTCAACGCTTGCCGAGAGATGGCACAGTGAGACTTCGCCCTTCCACCTTCCTACTAGCGAGGCCACCATCACCCTAGAGGACGTGTGGCAGATCCTCAGATTGCCGATACATGGGCAATGCATTATTCACGATATGGATGTCGGATGGGACACTTGTCACACCATCCTCAGTACGGAGGATGTTATATACTGCGAGGGTCAAATAGAGTTAGAGCGTCACAGGGCCCTAACTTCACCCTTCCCCCTGGTGGTTGCAACGATTATTTCAGGTCTCATTGCCCTAGATCGACGAGGTCGGTACTTCAGTCCTAGTTGGGGGCTCTGTTGGGAGCAGATGGTGATGCGTAATAGGCCTGCTCATTTTGCTTGGGGTCTTGTCCTTCTAGCCTCCCTCTACAGGGATTTGTACAAATACGTCTACCTCGATGACAGAGCACTTGGAGCAGGTGTTACACTTCTTCACGGGTGGGCATGGAAGCACATCTTCATTCTTTGACCGTGAGTCATTCTAGTGCTTATGGGGCCTGATGATCCCCTAGTGTGGCGCTACAGAAGTGGCGTGTCTTTTACACACACGGGTGAGCACGAGATTCCTCACTAGAGGAGGGTCTTGGATGATAGGCAGGTTTTCACATGGCACTCGTACCTTGGTCGCCCTGGATGGGTTGATGATGCACAATAGATATTATTTACTCGTCAGGACTGCTTTATGCAGGGGCCAGAGCATACGATGGTGGAGAGATACCTACCAGGGTGCGTTCAACATCAGTTTAGTGAGCCACAGGACTAGCTAGATGATGCCTACGTGGCTATATTTTCTCGCACGGTATCACAGGGTTTGTGGGGGTGATATATTCTTGCTTCTGAGGTAGTAGAGAGCTTTAGACAGTTGGTGGCCTGGTCGTGGGTATATGATCAAGGACCCGCAAATCCTGGTGTGACATAGGCCTATAGAGATTGGTTTCGACCACCCCTACGATTGACAGTTCCAGGAGCACCCTCTGCTCAACAAAGATCGAGGGGCAGAGGGGGAGGACGAAGATGGAGAGAGGGTGAGTGGTAGGATCAGCCGCTCAGGGTTCCAGTTCAACCAATGCAAGCAGATGTACACATGCAGGATCAGGATCAAGGGCCAGCCAGGCAGCGGGATCAGGCAAACGCACCACCACGAGTTGAGGGTGATGATCAGCCTCATGTGCAACCCCCACGAGCACAGCCAGTAGGACAGCCAGATCCTCGAGATGCACTGATTGCATAGCTGTAGGCTTAGGTTCAAAGTTTGATGGCAGAGAGGGATTAGGCCAGGGATGAGAGAGACTAGGCCATTTTATAGAGGCAAGTCATAGAGCTACAGGCGACCACAAAGATGGGTCAGAGACAACAGTTGGAGAGCATGGCAACCTCCTCCTCTCAGAGAATAGTGCCTCTTTGTTCTTATAGGGAGGCCATCTGGGAGGCGAACTATTATCGCTTGCATTATCATCAGTTCGTATCCAGAGCAAACTGGGCCCCAGATTACTCGCAGCGGACCAACCATAGACCAGTAGAGGGTCATGGTGACAGAGGCGAGGGCAACAAATATGAGGGGTAGGCCTCATTTTGATCGAGATACTATTTTGGCATGTCATATGGGCTCATTTTTGATAACTCGTTGGGCCTTTTTGTACTTATTGACATACACATGTACAGTGATCCGATTATTTTATACTATGACAGTTACCCAATGATATATATATGAGATGATGATTTTGATATGATGTGATGTGTATCATTTATTTATTATGCATTTATGGATGGTTCTATTTCTATATGCTATGGAATAATGTTATGGTGTTATGCAATGTATATATGGATGCATTTCTTTCTGATGGTGTATGTATTATGTGATGGCTATGCAACTAATAGATCTTTATTATGCTTCTAATAAATGACATATGATATGCAAATTGATTTACATGATGTGTGATATGGATGGATGATATGTACATTTTTATGATTATGTAATCTATATGATGATTTATGTATGTTGATGCAAATGTGATGATTTTAAGATGCTTAGAATAGCAAATCTATATTATCCTAAACAACTAAATAAAAATGATAATGTAATGCATGTGAGATAGATGATGTGATATGTGAACTGGTATGGAATGATTTGTAAAATGAATATGCAAAAATGATTGCGATGTGGTTATTTATGAGATGTTCTATAGGATATGGATGAATGATGGATGATATGTATGTTTTTATGATTATGTATGATGCAATGTGAATGCAATGGTCATGCTCTATATGATATACCTTGATGATGTAAATGAGATGGTTTTAAGATGCTAAGAATAACAAATATATATTATCCTAAACATGTTAGATGATTGTGTGATGTATGTGATGCATTTGTTAATGATGTGACGTGATGTATTATATGAAATGATATGTTAATGCAAAGTAGTATGATGATGCTTTATGCTATGCAAAATGAATATAATGTGAGAGATGACTTTATGATGTTCATGTGATGACATAATAAATGTTCTTATGAGATGGTCTATATGAATATGTATGCTTATAATGTGATGGATTATCTATAATGCTCATGCACCTATTATGTTTGATTATGCAGTAGATGGTAATATGAAATGACTTATGAAAATGAATGTTATGATATGGTTTATGTGATGAATGCAATGTGATGAAAAATAGATGTAATGTGATGAAAAAATGGACATGCTTATTTATGAAAAATGCTTATAATAACACATTTATATGATGATGGAGATGCAATGCATATGTTTCTTATATGATATGCTATGCAATATGCTAATGATTTGTGGATGCAAGATCAATGATGATGATTAACTGTCATAGTACCTTGTTAGCGTGAAGAGCAAGAAGGGATGAAAGAAAAGAAGACATTCCAACAAGACATAAGATGATGAATATGCAAATGATGATGACTACTTTCTGAGGAGTTAGGATATTGAAAGGGCCAATTTCCTTATGTTTGATAACACATGCGGTATGATGTATCAAGGTATAGAGAACCAGGATGGAGTTGTACTCAGTGTGATGGACTTTGACTTGACAAATAGATAGGAGTATTCTTGTTCACACCTGGCATACGGAAACCTTGCTAGGATGCACTTTAGAAGTTTCAAACATCTCAGACCAAAACACGGAAAGGTACAACCTATCAATGCAATAGTCAACAAGCTATCCTCAACACCCTCCATACATACCTAACAGAGCAAGTATTCGTCAAGATTATTTTACAAGAACGTCCAACAAGCACAACAGACAAAAGATAATGATCATTGTCCCATTCCTATCTCTCTAAATCCTTTGTTCGGATATCATCGAGAGGTCCTTGGAATGGGCACAATAAGATAAGATAAAATCACGTAAAAAAACAAGCTAATGTTCTTCATACCATTAGCCAAGGGAAACTATGTTTTGAAGGATAAGAACCAAAATTTATTTCCAATAGATGATGTCCATTATCAGAACGATATATCCTAGGACATATTAGTGGATGGTGGCATGTCATTTCGTTTATCCAAAGTGTTTGGTCTGATAAAAAGTGCCCATTGTAGGAAGGATTCATCCTAGAACGTGATTTTATCAAACAATGATGAGATTGATTTAAGAATGATAAGCTATTGGTACAAAAAGTTGATCAACTTGTTTACTGACTGACTTAAACCTGAGACTTGACGTTTTAAGTTTTCACTTTTCACCTGCTAGACTTGTTTCTAATTGTTTCACCAAAGGCTAAGGATGACGATCATTTATTATGAGTGATGTTATTGCGGGTGAAAGAGAGATGAGACAGATGGATTTTTTCAAATATTTGGATGTTTTTGATGTTTTGAGGCTGTTTTTGGTATTTTCAAGATTTTATGAATGTTTTGATTTTCAATTTTCAAATGTTTTGGGTTTTTCTAAGATATTGACCAAGAGACTAACCTAAGGACCTATCCTAGGGCCCTCGGGGGTTGATCAACAGATTAGCCTTGCCTACGTTATACACGAAGAGACCACGTAGTTCAACTGATGACTCGACCGATTTATAGATGAAGATATACATGATGAAATGTCAATTTATTATGACAGACTCCTAAAGGACTAACCTAAGTGTCTCGGGGGATGATCAAAGATCAACCTTGCCTACGTTCAAGGCTCAGAGACCCATAGTTCGATAAGATAACCTTTTTTTTGACTTTTTGACTGACTTTTTGACCTATTTTGGTATTTTGATATATTTTGAATGTTTTTGGATTTTGGTGATTTTTTGATGTTTTTGGATTTTTTTGGATTTTATGAGATTTTAGGACTTCAAGAATATACACGAATATGATCTGATGAGAACATGCCCCCAGTGTGATGCAATAGACTACTCCAATAAAGGCAAGACAAACTAACCTTGGGAATGGGCCGAGTAGTACTAGGAGGGATAATGATACGAACACAGGACCAAGCTATGATGCGGATGTCAAATGGATGGGTAATGGATGGAGATTTGAATGTGATGGATGATGAAAACGTAATGGATGGATGATACAAAACAAGCCGTGAAGATCCTGGTGGATGAAAAGTGCTTATTTACACAAGGCGCTTGTTTTCCAGGTTTTCACCAAGGTACTTGTCCAAAGTGCCACCGAAGTGGTTTTCACTAGAGGACGATTTTTCTCTTTACTGTTTTTGATCCTTTTTCTGATTTTTTTGGATTTTTTGCTTTTTGATTTTTTTGTTGTCACCAAGACGCCTGTTTGCCAGGTTTTCACCAAGGTAACTAATTTTTTTGGATTTTTTTGGTTCTATGTCTTGAAAGATTAGACATAAATTTTTTTGAGATGAGAGTTGTTCGTGGGCTCTTGCAAAGGTTCCCCTTCGGGTGTTGATAATTGATATGCCCCTAACTTATAGCTTGCTATGATAACAAATGGTCCCAACCAATTGGGTTCAAATTTTCCTTTTTTGTTTGGATTTGGGACGTTATTTTGATTTTCCTTTAGTACCAGTTCTCCAACTTGGAATGTTTTGCTTCTGATTTTCTTGTTATAGCTCCTCTTGAGTCTATTTTGATAGACTTGCAAATGATTTAAAGCATCTATACGCCGCTCATCTAGTAGCTCTGGCTCATTCAGTCTTGATACTCGGTACTCCTCATCCATGATGAGGTTTTGCAATGATATTCTTAGTGACGGGAGCTCAATCTCAATGGGTAGTATGGCTTCTAATCTGTAGACTAGGGAGAAGGGGGTGGCACCGGTGGGTGTGCAGATGTTGGTTCGGTAGGCTCAGAGGGTGGGATTAAGCTACAGATGCTAGTCATGACCTGCGTCATTGACTGTTTTCTTGAGGATTTTTAAAATGGTTTTATTTGTGGCTTCTACTTGGCCATTACCTTAGGGATAGTATGGGGTGGCGAAGCTATGTTGGATTTTGAATTTTTCACACAAGTTGCAGACATCTTGATCCTTGAATGGTGCCCCATTATCTGAGATAATGGCTTGTGAGATAGTTCAGGATGAACTTTGATATATGCTTCCCGATTATATATGTCATGGGTATGGCTTCCACCCACTTGGTAAAGTAATTTGTGGCTGTTATGATGAACATGTGGCCATTAGATGAAGTGGGAGTGATTTTTCCAATGAGATCGAGTCCCCATTGCAAAAAGGGCCATGGTGTGATAATGGGATGAAGCTCTTGAGCTAGAGCATGAATGAGGTCCCCATGTTACTGACATTGTAGACACCTTCTAACGTAGTCATGTGCCTCTCTTTCCATAGTAGGCCAATAATACCCCATCCTCAGCAGTTTCTTGGCTAGGGTCATTCCACTCAAGTGTGAACCACAGATGTTGTTATGTACTTCAGTTAGAGCGGTCAATGCCTCCTCAGCATTTAAACAGTGTAATAAGGTTCCTTCTATGCTCCTACAATATAGGGTTCCTTCTATCCTCCTACGATATAGGGTATCTCCTAGGATGATGAATCAAGATGCCTTTTTGACAAAGGTTCATTTTAAAGATGAGGGTAAGTTCAGCAGGTAGGACACCTATTTGTAGGTAGGTATAAATTTCATGGTACCAGGGGTCACTAGGACCAATGATTTCACACACAAATTATGACTCTGGTACCTCTAATGTGGGCACAAGAAGCTGCTCTATCAAGAATTCATATTTTGGGACATTGTGACAGATGTCCAATAGGGATCCTATCATTGCCATGGCATTTGTTGCATTGTTGTTTGCTCTAGGAATCTGCTCAAATGTGATCTCGATGAAGGATTCTTTGAGAGTCTCCACTACTTTCTTGTATGGAGTGAGCTTATCATATTTAGTTTGGTACTCACCATTCACTTGGTTTATTATCAGTTGAGAGTCTTCATATACTCTGAGGGCCATGATGTGCCACTGCACTGCTATTCTGAGACCTATAGTTAAAGCCTCATATTTTGTAATGTTGTTGGTGTAGGGGAATGCCAATTTATAGGACCTTGGTATGCAGTCCCCTTGGGGTGATAAAGAAGACACCAGATCCTGATCCATGTTGCGTGTATGAGAAATCAAAGTAAAGTTTCTAGTGGTTGGCTATGTTGAGATTGAAGATGGATTCGTCTGGAAACTCTGAGATGAGAGGATTCTCTGAATAGATAGGTGCTTTGCAAGCTAATTTGTGATTACGACCTTTGATTGCTTTTCCACATATTCAATGTCATACTCTAATAGTATCATGACCCATTTAGCCATTCTTCTAGTGAGCATTGCTTTTGATAGTAAGTACTTGAGAGGGTGATTTTGGTGATGAGTTTTATTTTGTGTGCCAACATGTAATGTCTGAATTTATGTGAAGCAAACACTACTGTGAAACATGCTTTTTCAATGAATGAGTAATTTAACTCATGCCCAACCATAGTTCTGCTGATATAATAGATGGCCCTTTTTGTTCCATTTTTGTCGTGTTGAGCTAGAAGATCTCCAAGGGCTGTTGTTGTTGCTGACACATAGAGAATTAATGGCTTTCTTGGGATTGGTGGCATTAGGACTGGTGGTGTAAGCAAGTATTCTTTAATGTTATTGAAGGCTTCTTCACACTTGTTATCCCACTTGTACGCTACTCCCTTGTGAAGTAGGTGAGAGTATGGATTCTGTTTATCTGCCAGCTATGCTATGAACCTTCAGATGGACTGAAGCCTGCCTTGGAGAACTCTTAATTGTTTCAATGTTTTGGGTGCCTCCATCTTGAGGATTGCTTTTACTTTTTCTGGATCTACCTCAATACCTCTCATTGACACTATGTATCCTAGCAACTTTCCTGATTGTACACCGAAGATGCACTTATTTGGATTTAATCGGACCTTGTATTCCTCCAACCTGTCAAAAATGGCACTTAAGGTTGCTATGTGATCCTTCCTCTTTATGGATTTGGCTAGTATGTCATCGACATAATCTTCAACATTTTTATGGATCATGTCATGGAAGATTAATGTCATGGATCTTTGGTATATTGCTCTTGCATTCTTCAAGACGAATGGCATCATATTCCAACAGTAAGTACCCCATGGACAAGTGAAGGCTATTTTGTGTTGGTCTTCTTTAGCAATCATTATCTAGTTGTATCCCAATAAATCGTCCATCAAGGAAAGCATTTTGTGTCTTGTTGTCATGTCTACAATCATGTCAATGTTGGGCAATGGGAAATCATCTTTTGGACATGCTTTCTTTAAGTCCCTAAAATTTGTGTAGATTCTAATGCCCCATTGGGTTTTGAGATGAGAACCAGGTTTGACACCCATTATGGATAATCTATTGGTTAAATGAATCCTACATCCAATAGCTTCTTTAGTTCCATTTTGACTAGCAGGGTGATCTGAGGGTGCATTTTCCTGAGCTTTTGTCTAACGGGCTTTGCTTCAGAGTACACTACTAGGTGATGAACTACAATTTTTGATCGAGCCCTAGCATGCTAGCATAGCTCCATGAAAACTTAACTTTTCTTTCTCTCAAGAAGGCTGCTAGGAGCTCTTGTTCTTCTGACAGTAATGATTCCACATAGAATGTGATGTGCAGGGTCCCCCCTATTCCTAGATTAATTGGATTGTACTTTTATGCTAGGACTACTGATTTTTCCTGATGAAGAGCTCTGAAAGGAAGATTGAATCCCTGATCCTCAGGCACCTCAGAGAGGTTTTCACCATTGTATGTGTCCTTTATTTTTACTTTTTTCATGTTGGAGAGTGCCACAGTGTGGTTTTCACTCAAGGACTTAGATATTATTCCCAATTTCTCACTTTTGTGACCGAGGAATTCAATCATTTCCCCATAATAGGCCTGCGTATCTAGCTCAATGATGAATCCTGCTTTGTGATCCCTGCACAGAATATTATCTCATAGTCCCATGAATTCTAAGAGGGCCTCATCATTTTTTAATGTGTCGAGAATTGGTGGTCCTCGTTGGTCATAATCAATGAGTTGGGGTAAACTAGGTGGATTTCATGATTTTGATGATCTGACTCAAAGGATCAGGTGCTAAACATGAGAAGGGTGGTATCCTCAAAGAACCTAGGTAGGTTGGGTATGGGATCCTCATCATCACTACTACTACAGATGTTAGTTATGTCAAATGTGAAGTTGTCTATGAATCAACCTGTAGATACGGGTAAGCGAAGTTCGACTACAAATAGCTGAGGAGAATTATTGACCTTTCTAACTGGAGGACTTCAGCCACGCATGGTTATACTCAAAGGGGTACATCCGAGGCCAAGATTTATCATTCACGTCTTAGGAATGATAGGTATTATAAGCTTGTTGATATTTTTCCCAAGTCTCAGGTTTCTGTCATAGCCCATTGCGAGCATCATTTGCAAACGCTTGCTTTTGTCATCCATTGGTAGATCGGCAGCTGGTCTATTGTCTTGGTATAAGAGATGAGATGGGTCCTCCTCTATGACTTCTTGGCAAGATCTTCCCAACTTCTGAAGTTGGGATATTCGTCAAGGTATGTTTAAGATGTGGAGGCTTCATTTGATTACAGACGTCCTCGTGATCTGGGAGATTCTAGTAACTCTCCTACCACAAAATCATTTTTGGGAATTGTGTAATTTCTGCAACCATTATCTTGGATGATGACTTTGATATCGGAGATAGTGGGGATGGCAGGAATGGTGGGTGTCTCTATCATAGAAGTGGATGCGAGAGTGGTTGGATCAATGTACGGTGTTGATGGACCTTCATCATTTTTAGGTACTTGAGGTATTTTGTAGTATTTTTCCTCAAGGTTCTTGCAATAGGAGAATGGTTCAGGATCTCCATGGATGGTGACCTGTTGTCCTTCATATGTGAATTTGACACATTGATGGAATATTGATGCTACTGCTTGCATTGCATGAATCCATGGATGTCCTAGGAGAATGTTATAAGGTAAGTCGAGGTCCAAGACCTGACAGGTGGTTTCCATGATAGCTGGCCCTACTTGAATAGGGATTCTAATTGTGCCTTGGGATACTCTTTCTTGATCATCATATGCTCTGATTGTAATACCCTTTCCTTTGTCGATGGAATCCTCTGATATTTTTAACTGCTTAATGAGTTTGAGGGAATAAATGTTCAAGCCTGCACCTCCATCCACCAAGACTCGCTTGACTTTACTTTTTTGCACTAGGACCTCTAAATGGAGTGCATGGTTATGAGATGGTTGAGCGGGAAAATATTGGTTAGAGAATGTAAAGATATTTGGAGTGATAATGTTTCTGACCATAGCTTGGAATTGTTCCGCATCGAAATCTGCAAGGACAGTGGATGAAGCCAATGCTTCCTCAAGGATTTTCTTGTGGGCGGATGAGATTTTTAATAACTCCATGAAGGAGATTTGTGTTGGGGTTCTTTTTAGCTAATCAAGGACATTGTAACAATTGGGAATGGACCTTGAATTAGACATGAAAGTTCTTTTTGGTTGAGATGATCCTGCGATAGTAACTTTTCCGCCTCTTGTGGTGACTCCACAATCAACTTGAGCTCCTTTGATAGTGATGGTAGTGCAGTAGTCATCTAGAGATGTGACGACATGGTCATACAAATGATTCATGCTTTTGAAGGTGCCTTTCCCCTTATTAGTGCTATTGTTCCCTTTATTGTTATGGTTAGGCATTAGATTCGTGTATATTTTGAGGTTTTGGTTTCCTGTTGGTTGGTCCACATTTATGATCCTTTGATCAATAAGGTCTTGGACTATGTTCTTTAACCTCATCCAACTATTCACGATGTGCTCTTTGATTTTGTGGAAGTCGCAGAGTTGATTTTCATTGTACCAAGGAGGTGTAACGTCTGGTTCTTGGTAGTTCTTGTAGGCCAGAATCTTGATGGGGTTTTCATTTATTAGTTTCTTCATGATGACTTCAAGTGGTTCCCCAAGAGTGGTGTACTTTTGCTTAGTAAAATTCTTGTTTCGTTGGGGTAGTCCTCTTTGGTCATTGACATTATTGATTGCTTGGTTGTTTGGTTGTTGTGTTGTGTCCGCTTGATGATGGTTTTGGATTTATTGTTGTGGTGTCGATGTGTTTTTCCAAGGGGCACTGATGACAACTTTGGCATCGATGACACCATCATTGGTAATATTTTTGTTTCTTTCCCATGTGTGAGGTTTTCATTGTAATTGGTGGGTGGGTGATTATTCTGTTGTTTAGGATATGAAGTTGATCCTCTAGGTTGTGTCATAAGGGCTCATTCAATACTAAGCGCCTTGGAAATCAACTGGTCATACATGGTGATCCCTTGGACCTTGAGATGGAATGCCAAGAGGCCGTCAAGGTTGGATATGATAGTGCACACTTTTTGTTCCTCGGGCATGATCCATTTGCTCTGATTGGCCTTGGATCACCATTGTTGTAGGAATGAAGTAAATGATTCATTCTTACCTTGTTTTAGAGCTGATAGTTCTTCAAGACTGACATCCATGGTGATATTACATGCATAGTTTTTGATGAATAAGTCTATGATTTCTTGGAATTTCTTGATGCCTGTAGATAGGTGAGAGAACCATCCCATGGTGTGGCTAGCCAAACTCTTAGGAAATAGCCGCATTAGATAGGTATCATCATATATGAATTCCATGCAATGAACCTCGAATTCCCTGATGTGATCTTTAGGGTTTCCCATCCCTCGGTACTTTTCAAACTTGGGGATCTCAAATCCCTTCAGGAATGGTTTCATCACAAGGCTCATGTCAAATGGATAGGGGCACAAGTTGCTGGATGTTTTTGTGGTTTTCCCTGATTGAAGATCGAGCACTTGTTGTGAGAGTAATTGGATTTGTGTCGTGACATCTTTTTGTGGATCAGAAGGTGGGATGAAAGTGTTCTGAGGTGGTTCGCTTGGGGGTGTGATGTGTGGATTGGTTGATTGGTGGTATTTGCACATTCTGTTGAGCCATGTATGCTTGCACTTGTTGCTGTATAAACATTGCTTGTTGTTGGTCTTGTTGTTGTTGTGCCATAATTGCCTATTATTGAGCCTACTGTTGTGCTTGTTGTTGTACCAACAACGCTTGTTGTTGGGCTGCTAATTAGGCTGCTTCTTGCTGCTCTTGGTATTTTTTTACCGCTTGTTGATATGCTTGTAGTTGTGCTGCTTGTTTTTGTGCAAGATATTGCGCTTGCGCTTGTGCTTGTTGTGCTTGATATTGGGTGTGTGCCTAAGCTTGAGCTTGTGCTTGAGTCTGTGCTTGGGCTTGTGCTTGAGCTTGTGCTTGTGCTTGAGCCTGTTCTTGGGCTTGTGCTTGAGCTTGTGCTTGGGTGTGTTGTTGTTTCAATAAGATTTGGGCTTGAGTAGCCTGTTGTGCTTATTGTGCTTGTAATGTGGCTTGGGTTGCTTGAGTAGCTTGTACTACTTGAGCGGCTTGCTGAGCAGCTAATTATGTGGCTTGTTGGGTAGCTAGTTATGTGACTTTTTGTTTTTGTACTTGCAAGAATTCCTTTTGATAATCAACTTGCTGAGCTACTTGTAATGCAATGTTGTATTGATTTGATGTATTAGAGCTTGGTGGTGGTGGAGGTGGTGGTGGATTCAGAATGGTGCTCGTTGTGGTGGTGAGAGGTGTTGTTGTATTTGGGGTTTGAGTGGTGGATGGTGCAATTGATGTGGTTGGTCCCTAAGAAATCATGTTTTGAGATGTTAGGGGAGTGGTTGATGATGTGGTGATAGCTTGTGTAGTTGCCATCTGTTGTTGCGATGTCGATGACAAGTTTTAAGAGTTTAGCATGATGTTTTGATTAGTGTTCAAGATGTTGGTTTGATTTTGATTGATATATGGTAAGGGTGGAATCCCTAATCCAAGTAGTGGTGTGGATGATGATGGAAATGGTGGAAGTGGTGAGAATGTGAGGGATGTGATCTCTTGAGGAAATGGTGTAGTGTCGAAGATGCCCCTTGGTCTGAATATGTCACCTTCTCCTTGCGAGTTTATGGGGAGGGAGGTTTGAGGTGTTGCGTGAAAGAATGATGATGATAGGTTATTGGAATCATGAAAAGTGAGAGGGACATACATATGTAATGGATTTTGGGGTACAGTTTGTCCCAAGATGGTATTTGCGTCCAAATCCTGATTGTTGACAAGGGGGTGTGTTTGTATGGCATTGAGAAATGCACTTTCCTTGTTGACACTGGGTTGAGTTGGAGGAAAGGATGATGCGATTTGCAAGGTGTTTTGAGTGATATTTTGGTATGGGGGTGTAGATGAAATGGGGATGGTGGATGAGATTGGGGGTGTGATCCCAAAAGATGTTTCCACGATAGTGCTCACATCGAAATCAGAAGGGAGTTTAGCCCCTTACTTTGCTAATTCAAGCATGTATAGTGAGGGGTTGAGCCTCATCATGATATTGATAATCTTATGATTCTCTAGATTTTGAACCATTTCGGTGATTTCCTCATGTGACATCCCAAAGGTAAGATCCTCTTCTTGGATTTCCTCTTGTGGTTTTTGTGATGATGAAGGAACGTTGGTTAAAGGATTACTTGATTCAATAGGATTCATTTTGGAGTTTGTTTGACTTAGGTCACTTGAAGCGGGTGTTTCTTTGTTAGCTTCCATGTTCTTCTTGTGTTGAGATCTAGTCTACACCATAAAATAGGGATCAATTTAAGAATATGGGAGATGAATCTCTAATTCTTTGGATTGATACATCTTTAGGTACAAAAGGAGAAAATTTAGGATGATTTAAGGATCAAAGGGTGATAATGATATGGATGTTAGATGGATGATTGGAACTCTTGAGAAAATCTTGAAGGGTGTGTTTAAACTTTAGGACTTGATTTGTTTTGGATTCAGATTTTGATGAATTCATGAACTCTAAGAAGTTGGATGTTCTCCTAGAGTTAAATCATTCACAAGATGCCAATTTTTCTAGGTGTGAGAAGAAGGGTTCATCTAAACACCCCTATCCAAACAAAATGATTTTGATAATTAACTCCTAAATCCCAAGATGTTGGATGTTATCAAGGGATGAATTTGTTCACAAGGTTTGATAATTTGATCAAATATGTGGAGAAGGATGCATCTACACATGTTCAATCAAACAAAGTGATTTTGGATTGATTTCAAGTGATTTTCCCAAAGTTTAACATGAAGGATTTTTCCAATATTTTTGAAGAGTTGATGATGAGATGATTTTGGTTTTGATGTTTGGGGGATGGATGAAAGTTTGATTTTGATCCTAGGATGTACCTAAAAAGATGCTTTTTTACTAGACCTCGGTATTGAAGAACATATGATGCTTCTAAGGACCTCTATAACTAAGAAGTGGTTCAAATTGAGCATACATTTCTGGATTGTTTAAAGGAATGAGTCTATAGAACTTTGTGAATTTTTTGATTATTTTGATATGAAAGACAATATTTGTTGAATCCCCACTTGGACAAGTCCAGCTACGCTTATCTTTAGTGAATGGTTAGATGCTTGACTCCACTGGCTCCCCTCCATGACACTCACTTATATGGGGCAGCCAAACATCAACACCCATGAAACTCCCATGGCATGCTTTCCATTTCTACTAAAGACCGTAAAAGTGTGGGTAGCTTCAAAACAAGTGTTCTTGCACCAACAAATAGATAGGGATTTTGGCCTTTCTACAACAAGGGTTTTAATTCGAACTTTTCGTTCATAGGAGTTGACCCAACATGGCAAGAGACCATTGTTGCCCTTCTCATCGAAGCCAACTGCGTGATACTTGCATTTATTCCAATACCCACATTTATATCTTGGCTGGAAATAATCTTGGGTTCAGAGTGTTATTGGTTGAGTCGTTCCCTTGGGTGAGTACTTTTTCCCCAAGGCAGGCCCTCTAAGATAAACAATAGTGAGTAAATGTATTCATAATTCGATCAACCTTCATTTAGAAACAAAGCGAGAACACATGCAATATATTTACTCACACTAGCATAATTTGTTCAATTTTTAAACCCAAATTGAAGTGTGTATGGGAAATTACTTATGCAACTTAATGTCACCAAAATCCTTTTGATTCTCAAGATCTTCATGAGGCACATGAGAAGCGCATACGTCTTTTGACGATATTAATTTATGTAAGTAATTACAAAATAATGAAAACACTTGTTCATTTTAAGTCCACAAAGCAAAAGTGAATTCGTTTTAAAGCACCAAAGTAAGTGTGACAATTTTCCTTGTTCAATTTTTAATCCCAAAACAAACTCTAGTAAATTTGAGTCCTAATGTTCTTTTTAAGCCTTTTTGTAACAAAAATTTAAAAGGTTCTTTTTAAAGCCCAAAATGAAATTAGTAAGTCCTAAGCATAAAGAGATAACAAATTTTTCCTTAAGAGGAATAGTGAATCCTCTAAGAGTGTTAAACAAACACTAGAGTGTTTAAAAACACTTGTTTTTGTGAAAAAAATAGGTCAAGGTGCCTGACAGGTCTAGATAGGCTCTAGGAGGCCAAAAACATGTCTAAACGCAATAAAATGATGTAAAATAGGCCTCAACCAGAAAAAATAGGTTCAAGAGTTCAAAACCCTAGCAAGATAGCCAAACAGGGTCAAAAAACCCTAAACTTCCAGGCTTAAAAAGGCTCCGAGGGGTCAATTTCAATTCATTTTCACACAACCTTTTAGAAATTTTGTGATTTGAGCTTTGATATTATGACGAGATGGCACAACAACAACTTCTAATGCATATTTCTGATCGAGTCTGGACATACCAGTGACCTCCTGGCATTGGGGCACTAGTAAGTGATCCTTACTTGAGCTTCGTTTTTTGTTTTTCATGCTTATTTAATGCTTTTAAACTTAGCCTCTCTGTAGCGGTGCTGTATAGCACCGCTCAAAATTCAAACTGCACCACTCGGTGGTCCAAATTGGCCTGCCACCATAGAATGCACCGTTGCGGTGGAGTTTGGAGTTTGGAAACAAACTTCAAACTCCGATGCCTATGCTACCTCCAGCGGGGGCTTTTCAAAGTCCGACTCGGTGGAAAAATTTTAGACTAGGGTTTTTGCAAACCACGCCGCTTTCAGAAAAGTGCACCGTAATGGTGCATTTTAAGACTTTGGCAGTCCCAACATCGTAATTTGAAATTCAAATTGCGATGCCTTCATAGATAGCGATGCTAAGCTAGCTTTTTGGATGCTCAGAATATAATTTCTCAAAAGTTTTAACATGGTGACCTTTCCTAATGCAGGACGTGGCGAGGGAGCTCTATTCTTGAGAGCATAAATCTCAGGAGATTTTTGATTACCTGCAAGATCTAAGCAATAGGGAGCATGATCGGCTACAAGATATGGTTTTATGGTATATTTCTTAAGCAACACCCATGCGGATCCACCTTGGGATGATGCCAACACTTGCCGAGAGATGGCCTAGTGAGACCTCGTCCTTCCACCTTCCTACTGGCGAGGCCATTGTCACCCTGGAGGACGTGTGGCGGATCCTCAAATTGTTAGCTAAGAAGGAAGAAAATTTAAAAAAACCTATTCAAATGCTTATGTTGAATGTCAGTAGCTAGCATTATTAGTGTTATAGGCATCTAGACCTTATAGTACATACCCATGACCTAAAATAAGGCTTGATAGGTCATATTTCAAAGTACTCTTCAATGGTATCTATATTATAAAGGTTTCATCTCTTTAGTTGGAATAAACTTACTAGGCTTCCCACCCTATATCCCAGTCTATGATATTGGAGTCATTTTACCCCATAACTATTTCTATATTTTTTATATTCTTTGTATATTTCATCCAATTATATCTACTAACTGGGCATGGGATCCAAATTGAACACGATTTTGATCAATTATTTGTTTAATGTGAACACTTATTTTCCTTCACCAATCTCAAATTACCTAGTACATGGGTCATAATTTGCATGAATGAATTTTATAATATCAAATCTAACGAAAAAATTAGGAACAAAAAATTTACTAAAGTCAAACCTTCAGAAGTTGCAAAAAGGCATTGGCTTCTCTACATGGTCGTAATAGTATGTAAACAAATTATATTTTATGGAAGGGACAACATCTCTAACATGTTTAGCCCTATATTGTAACCTATCTAACAAGGCACCAGTTCCTTGAGCATGTTTTAACCTTTAAGATGAAAAATGTATTTGTTCCATTGAATCATGGTCTAGATGTATTTGGAATGGGAGGATTAGGATGATTTTTTCTATTTTTTTAAAGTACAAGGTTTCCTAGGGTTTTTCTCAAATACGAGCTTTACAACAGTAGAATGTGGAAAAATTAATCTATGGAAGAAACCTCCTGAAACAATGGAAAAATACTATTAGTTAAAATAATACCCTAGAAACCTTAACACAATTTAGAGACCAAAACCTATCTATCAGTTGCTTAAATTGTAGAAATTTAAATTTGTAGAACACCAATATATACAAAATTAATGTCAAACTTCACCCTTATGGAAACATCCACAACTCTTTTAACTCCTATTAATAATGAAAAAATGATCTTGAATTCCCTTTTTTTATTTTATCAATCCTATAAAACTCATTTTCCCCTTCTCCAAATCTATATTAAATGATTGCATAAAATTTGAAAAATATTAATTCCACTTAAATTAACATCTTCAATTATGTTTAAAACTCTATCAATGGTATTTCTTATGAAAAAGGATTGGTAGCTTTCACACATCACAATTTTGTGTATTATTCACTTCTTTAGAGTTGTGATGTGAAAGGCTCTTGTGATGCAAAGTGGACTTGGTACATGTCTCTATTATTCCTCCACCACTCACTTGGAGCTAAAAACTAAATTTACCCACCATTTCGATCAATGGTATTGAAGAATTTCATTAGCCTAGGTACATGTGGAAATAAAACATAACATTCATTTTCCATGTGCCTTGACAATCAAATGCTCTTTTAGGAAATAATACCTTTATCATAAAATCTCAACTCAAGATCAACAATCATCACATATCTCAAATGTAAGAGAATGACCCACCATAAAAGTTGTGATTCAAAGATGTTCACCCACAATGCAATAAAATTTTAGCATCTTTTCATTCTATAAAGAAATTCCTTATATGCTTCTAGACTATATCCCACCACCTTATTTACCAATAAAACTCCACATGATCAATCCCAATAAGAGTTACAACTAGCACCACATCACAATTTTCCTTGACATAAAGTATGACAACTTGATACCTTTTTGAATGGATGAAACCATTTTCATCAAATTTGATCAATTAAGATCAACATCCATCATTCATTGCAAGAAAGGGAATGGATCCACATTCAAGCTTGTAATACAAAGCACCAATATAATGCACTAAAATTTATCCATTTGTGAAAAAATTGTCAATATTTACAAAATATTTTTCACAATGTAGATGTGGGAAACAACAACCTAATAAGAGCATACCAACTAGGAACAAAGGCTAGACATCATCATTATAGCTAGCAACTACAATCTTGTTTTAAGTACACATGATGCAAGATAGTGAGTTCTTTACTTCAAATTGGACTCAATGTGAAAGGCATGATGTGAGTAGTGTGTGTGTTACAATAGAAATGTGACACATGTATGACACAAGACAAGCAAAAAATATAGGGAACAAAATTATTGAGACCTAATTCCATATGTATGCAAGCATGGCCAAACAATGGTATCAAATTCTAGGGGCTAGCAACACCATGAGGCACCAAGGGATCAAGTGATAAATTTTAAGTGGGATTATAGGGGATAACACAAGTCAATATAAAATATAAAGGTATAAAACTGATCATACAAGAGGAGTCCACCATTTCTTAATTTATAGTTTAGTAACATGTCAATAAATTTAGAACCTTAGAGACTAAGGAGAAGGAAACAACAAGAGACAAGTCTATAGAGGGAAAATGTTGGAAATGTGTGTCAACTTACTAGATTGATATTGGCAGAATTGTGTTCTTTTCTTCCTTTTGATTGGCCAAATTGTGCTCCAATGGCAGGACCTTGTCTATAGTCCCAACAATGGTCCAATGAGTCTTCATGTATTCACTTAGTTCTTCATCGCCGAGACATTGCTTGGTCGGCAAGACTCTGAAGGTTGTCCTTGTGATGACTTGATGGTTTGGTGCTACCGGCTTGTTATATCAGCAGGAGTTTACTCTATCGGTGGGACTGTGAGTCATGTCCCTACAATAGGAAGATAATGTTCCTTCGTCAGAGGGACTTGAGTTCATCACCAAGACGTTCAACCTGGTCTCCCTGATGGAATGATGACCATGGTGGCACCTGAGCTAATAGGTGGAAAGTGATAGCTAGAGCTGGCTTGGTAGTGGGACCACATCGACTGGTTAGTACTTCATCGGTATGACATCCTCATATCGGTGGGAGTCAATTTGTTTTCTCGCCGATATGCCAATACATGATGAATTGTTTGAATGGTAATGTGAACATTGGTAGGACAATTTCATATCGATGGGATGTTTGAATTTATCCCAATGAAAACCTAATAAGGAAATTGCTAATTGATGGTTTGTCTACTGTAATGAATGGGAACCGAATTGGTATGTTTCCAACTATGGGTCTGGTGATGGAGATTGATTGGAATTCTCAAAATAGGAAAAAATGCTATAATTTTAATGCAATTGGAACAATGATCAAATTATAGAGTTTCATGAGAGAGTAGGATTGATCAGGAATGTTATGTTGCTTGAATTCTGTGTGGTGAATTGACATCTAAGAGCAACGAACTATAACTCTGTATGTGGAATTTTTTCACTGTAATGTATAAAGTGTTTTTTTTTTGCTTGGTGTGGTGGGTTTTTCTCTTGAAATTATTTTCCCACGTTAAATCTGGTGTCCATTCTATGTTTGCGTTAATGCTGTTTTGCTCTGTTATTCCTTTAATGTGCATCTCTGGTGACTGCAATTTGAAATTGAAACCATATTTTTTCATTCTCTTCTAAGAATTAGCATTAGGAAAGTGTTTTTGCACCTTTTCTTTCCTTACAAGTGATATCAGAGCTTGGCCAGTTGTGTTATTCTTGTGGGTTGGACGAGTTTTTTGTGCCAATTCTGAAGTAGGAGTCTTGTAGAGGAATCTAGTAATCTTAATTATAAATTAAGATGGCAAGCACACCAAGAAGAGTGGAAATTGAAAAATTCAATGGTGGAAATTTTGAGTTGTGGAAACTCAAAATGGAAGACCTGTTGGTGGATAGGGATCTTTGGATTGTTGTGTCTAGAATTAAACCAGCAGGCATGAAGTAAGAAGATTGGGATCTTGCAGATAGAAAAGCCAAAGGGTTGATAAGACTATGTATTGCAAAATTTGTTCTCCTGAACATTCATGAGGAGAAGATTGCATCTTCCTTTTGGAAGAAACTTGGAGACATTTATCAGGGAAAGTCCTTGGTGAATAAGCTATTGTTGAGAAAGAAGTTGCACTCTTTGAAAATGGAAGACAAGACATCTATGGTTGATCATCTAAATACGTTTAATATGCTCGTTGCTCAGTTAGCCTTTGTGGGTGTGAAGATAGAGGAGGAGGATCGTTGTATGCTTTTGTTATGTTCCTTACCTCACACATGGGATCATCTGGTGATGGCTATTGGAAGTACAACAACCACTTTCAAGATAGAAGATGTGGTTACTTCACTGTTGTCAGAAGAGATGTGGAGGAAATCTTCTCAGATGGCCAAGGAGGCCCTTGTTGTTTGGGGTAGATCAAAGGAGAGAGGCAAGAAGAAAGACAAGAAGTCTAAATCCAAATTTGAAGGGAGATCAATGTCTCTTGGCAAGAAGTCCAAGGTGAAATGTTGGAATTGTGGGAAACCTATTCATGTTCATAAGGACTATAAAGAGGAGAAAAAGAAGAAGAAGAACAACTCTTCGGATAATGAATCTTCTCAAAGTGATGCAAATTCCTTCATTGCAGCCTTGGTGATCCAAGCATCGGATGATGTTTGGCTGATTGAATCAAGTACATATTTTCACATGACATCTCATAGAGATTGGTTCACGAAGTATGAGAAGTATGCTAGTGGAAAGGTGTATCTAGCAAGTGACATCTCTCAAAATTATTGGTCATGGAAGAGTCAGAATTCAATTTCTTGATGATAGAATCAAAGGAATTGATGGCGTAATGTATATACTAGGTTTGGCTTGAAATTTACTTTCTATTAGCAAGTAGAATGATGCTAGTGTACAAGTTTCATTCTCAAATGGTAGTTGTAAGATGACTAGAGGATCGATGGTGTTGGCTAGGGGTGCTCGAATTATGTTGAGAAATGCTAGTCTAGAGCATAAGTTTTGGGTTAATGCTATGGCTACAACATGTTATTTAATAAATCAATCTCCTTCTTTGACACTTGTTGACAAAATGCCTATGGAAGCTTGGTTTGGTAAGAAGTGTTGAAAAGTTGTTGAGATGATTTAGCATTGTTGTCATTGATGTCAAAACCTGGATCTAGAAGGTTGAGCTCCAGATGATATACAAAAGTGCTCTATCCTATCGTATGCTTTGATGTTGTGTAGTGTGGATGTTATCTTTGATCCGGATATGGCAGTACTTCTTTTTGGGACATTTGTGGAAGATAGTTAATGTAGAATAATGAAGTTTAATCTTTTGATGTTGGTTGTTGCACACTCAAAGCTTACTCTGGGTAACCTTGCTATCCGAACATTCATGTAGCATGTTATAAGTGTTGGTATTACGAATTTTGTTTCTCCATCTGATATTGAAATCAATGATAATCAAGATTTGGTTTTGGTTGTGGCATTCCCATCGGCTCTAAAATATATTTCATGTAGTTCAAAGTTTGTTATCTTTTGATAATTATGTTATGTAATGAACCTATCTTATGTATGACCTATTTATGGGTCCCTTGGTAATGTGGTAAGAATATCTTTATGTGTGATCTCTCTTTTGGGTCTGGTGCTAGCGTGCAAGTCCTTATTGAATATTTCAAGGTTGTTCTTTATGTCGACATGTTTTATGGTGATCTAATTCAAATTGTGTTTGGCCAACTTAGGAGACTATGAAGACATTGTGTCTGGCCGACCTAGGAGATTATGATGGCATGAAATGGTATAAGTAAAAGTTGCTTTTGTTCAATGAAAGAAGAAGTGTGGAGTATGGTGTGTGTGAATAGATAAAAGGGTGTGAAGGAAGAAGTAATTTGTTTTGCAGAGGTTGTGTGAGGAAGGTGTGCAGAAGATTCTTGACTGGATTTGTTGCAAATAGTTATTGTGCTCTTAACCAGAACTGAATTCATGCATATGTAGATGCAACTTCATCATTTCAATTTTTTCAGTGAGACTATTTTGTAATCAGCTGTATTAATCAGGTAGTGAGCCCACCGACAGTGAGCCTTACTTGCAGTGAGTAACTTGGCAGTGAGCCTTTGTAAAAATCACCTTAATTAGTGTTTTATAATTGAGAATTAGAATTCTCCATAGTTTTTCCCTTCTTGGGTTTCCATGTAAATTATGGTGTTCATTGTGCACATTCATGTTCATATCTGTTTGATTATTTTTTTATTGTTGTAAGCCTACTCTAGATTAATTAAAGAAAAAAAAAATCGTTTTAGGATAATTGATTCACCCCCCCTCTCAATTATCCGAATTGTTCAAAAGTTGGTATCAGAGCTTGGTCCCTTGGAGATAGAGCTTAACCACTTGAGGGATATCTTAGCAATTTGAACAGATGGCAGGAGCTTATCACTTTGAGGAAGAATTGAAGGTAATGTTAGATGATATGGAAAACACAAAATCTAAAAATGAAGAATTGAAAGAAAACCTTAAGGAAGCAAATGCTTGTATCTCGAAGCTAAGGAAGAAAATCTAGAAATTCAAAGCAAGACGGAGAGAGGTCAACCAGGAATTAAAGGATTCAAAGGAAAGTATTGTGGATTTAAAGCAACAACTGGATGAATGCAAGAAGACTGAAGAAAATCTCAAAGATACTATCAAACAGAAAATGGAAGAATGAAAGAAGATTGAAGAAAATCTCAAGGATACCATCAAACAAAAATCAGAAGAAAATGAGAAGTTAGATCAAGAGTTAAGAAGGCTGAAACCAGAAGGAAGAGTATGTGAAAGTAGCATAATTCTAGATCAACTCTTGTCCCTATAGAAATGTCACAAGGATAAGGGAGGACTTGGATTCATCGATGAAAACTCAAATCAGAACACTAAGGGTGAAGACAAAGTAGTTGAAGCTGAAGTGAGATCTAGTGTAACAAGTAAGGTTTGAAACTCTAGAACACCTAAAAGACCATCAGTCAAGAAACCAAATGCTCAAAGGTGCTTATCATTTAACAACTATTGTTTTCTATGCAAGAATTTTAGACATAAGGATGTAGAGTGTAGAAGCAAGAAGGAACCGAGTACTCAATGCTTTAACTATCACAAGTTTGGTCATAAAGAAAGTCATTGCATAAGTCAGTTATCTAATCCGGTTAGAAGGAATGGAATGGATAATCTCTTTCATGGTAATTGTTATTTATGCCATGGTTATGATCACAAAGCTAATCAATGGAAATCTAGGGTTCACTCAATTAAGTTTGGACAAAGATGTTACAAGTGTATTCAACCTGGACATTATACTAACACATGTACATATGTTGCTCCGGAAAATCCTGAAAACAAAAAGAAGGTTGCAAAATCAAATGAATCTAAGAAGACTGTCATGGTGTGGAAGAAAAAGGAAATGAGTGTGGAGAACTATCATGTGATATCAGATCTCGATATAAGCTCTTCCAAAAATTGAGCCAATAGCTTTGGCTTAGGGGGAGTGTTTCTATTCATATCCTGTCAGTTCCCCCTCTCCAAAGTAATATTGATGTGTTTGTGACATGACTAAGTTTGATCCGATTGGTGATATATGTTGAAGCTTAATCCAACTAATTGAAAAGTGAAGTGTAATTGATGACATTATCAATGTAAGTTTTTGGGAAAGTTCATCATAAGCAATTAAGGTTAAAAGGTGGAGTTTTCAAAGCATTTCTCACAATTTTTAAAGAAGAAGTTTCAAGCAATAAAATATTGAAGAAGCTAAGCACGACGATAGAATATGTTGACAGAGAATCGAGTGGGGGTATTCTGCTAAGGCTGAAGGGAGTAGAGTTGGACGAATTTGATCATTGGAAGATGAAGGAAATGGAACTAGGGTTGAAGTCTGGTGAATTGCAAAATGTAAGTGCTCTGGGTATGGATTTATGGGGAGAATTTCCCTGGTTTGCTGATAGAGAATCTATCTTGTTCCTATTGAGTCAATTCAAGGATGGAAACATCATTTTGGATAAACCCTATCGGATCACTAAGGAAGCCATTGAAGCTATTACTGTATTGTGCAATGTTGGTGACCTCCCTAGGAAGAAAATGGTGAAATACAGAGACATGGAGGAACTTACTAGTATCGACAAAGACCCTCGAGCTCTACTGATAAATACCATTGTCAATCCTACAATAAGGTATGTTGCTTATCGTATCACTTACAAAATCTTTTCAAATCATGAAGGTTCTACTTCAGCTATTTTGTGTATCTTGCACATAGATGGTGAAGGAAAAAAAAATTGACTTGTGTCCTCATAAAAAACCTAATAAAATGACAAAAGTCTTGGTTGAGAGTTATCTTTTTTTTTGGGTCTTTGCTCACATGTTTAGTATTTTACCCTAAGTTTGTTACCGTCAAAGGAGATGTTAAGTGGAAGTTTGACATCTATCAGAAAGCAAGTCTACAGTATCTATCTCAATGGAAGATAAAGCAAGTGTATGCAAAATTTATTTCTCATCCTTGCAGATGAATTTGTCCTTCGGTAGTTTTAGTCAGTTTGAGGAGGGTTCCTCCTACAGTAAGGAGTTAGAGGTTGTCATTGGTGGTTCCCCTCTATAACCTAAAAGGAGGAAAATCGACACAGAGGAAGTCATTGCTATCTCAGAAGAGAAGGAACAAAAGTCTCTGCCTAGATCTGACTCTTTTGATTTAGATGAAGTTCGTTTGGTATTGGATGAAGGTGATATGAAAAAGATTGGTGAAATGTTGTATGCCTGCTCTCTGGTCAATAGGCTTAGAATTGATAATGCCTTGATTGATTATCTATTCAAAAAGGGTATTACTATTTTAGATGTTTCTACCTCGTTACCGGATGATCTGGTAGAAGTTGTTGAAGAAAGGTTGTGGGAAGGATCTGAAGGACATAAGCTCCAAGCTATGATTGAGAGAAGGTGTTTCAAAGCTAAATAGAAGTTATCCAAAAACATTGGTGAGAGAAGAGAATGCATTAAGGAGATGTATGAAATCTATAGGTATTGTCTCCAATGGCCTATTGTTATTGATAATTTTAGAAGCAGAATTGAAGCTATTGAATCTGAATTGAATGATATCGAGAAGTGTTTTAAATTCTTCAAAGATAAAGATGGAAAATAGAGAATAAGAGTTGCGGAGTTGCAACCTAAGCTATTGTTTATTCAGAGAAAAAGGGAAGATCTAGTTAGGACCTTTTGGTTGGTCAAATAAATTGTTGAGGTCCAGTTGGATCATCTCTTCAGGATACTTTCTGATGCAAAGGATTGTGAACGATAGTGTCCATCTCTAGACTGGTCATCTTCATTTATGTTGTTGACTCTACTAGATAGTATGTGTTCCAGAATGATTTATGTAGTGCTTTCTTGGAAAAGGATTCTTCCAATTGTGAGAGAAAGGTACAAGAATATTTTTCATGTGAAAAGTGTTACTTTTACTTGATCTCTTGAATGTTCTTATTTTTCCCTTTTCTTTTGATGGAAAAAAGGGGGAGAAAATGAAGAGAAAAACAAAAACAAGAAGTATTGAATTTCTTAACAAAGGGGGAGTGCTTGGAGTTTTGGAGTTTTGTGTTTTTCTTTTTTGATGTGTTTCCATCAATGCCAAAGGGGGAGATTGTTGAGAAGTTGTTGAGATAATTTAGCATTGTTTTCATTGATGTCAAAACATGGATCTAGAAGGTTGAGCTTTGGATGATATACATAAGTGATCTATCCTATCGTATGCTTTGATGTTGTGTAGTGTGGATGTTATCTTTGATCCAAATATGGTGGTACTTCTTTTTGGGACATTTGTGGAAGACAATTAATGCAAATTAATGAAGGTTAATTGTTTGATGTTGGTTTTTGTGCTCAAAGCTTACTCTGGGTAACCTTGCTATCTAGACATTCATGTAGCATGTTACAAGTTTTGGTATGAAGAATTGTGTTTCTTTGGCTGATACTGAAATTGATGATAATCAAGATTTGGTCTTGGTTGTGGCATTCCCATTGGCTCTAAAATATATTTCATGTAGTTCAAAGTTTGCTATCTTTTGATAATTATGTTATGTAATGAACCTATCTTATGTATGACCTATTTATGGGTCCCTTGGTAATGTGGTAAGAAGATCTTTATGTGCGACCTATCTTTTAGATCTGGTGCTAGCATGCAAGGCCTTATTGAATATTTCAAGGTTTTTCTTTATGCTAACATGTTTTGCAGTGATTTAATTTAAGTTGTGTTTGGATGACTTAGAAGACTATGAAGACATTGTGTCTAGATGACCTAGGAGATTATGAATGCATGCAAAGGTATAAGTAAAAGTTTTTTTTGTTCAATGAAAGAATACATTGTGTCTAGATGACCTAGGAGATTATGAATGCATGCAAAGGTATAAGTGAAAGGATACAAGCTTTGGAATCCCATTACTAAGAAGGTTGTGTATAGCAGAAGTCTAATCTTTCATGAGTTGAAACCTTCTACATTGGATCTTCAATCAGAGACAAAATAAAAGAAGAATGATGTAGTTGAAATTCCTCAAACTCCAAATAAAGAGGAACTACGAGTTCAAAAATATACCTGAAACTGAGAGCTCGAGAAGCTCTGAGAGTTTTGAACAAGAAGAACCACAACCTTAGCCTCACCTTGTGAGAAGGTCTACATGTGAGAAGTGACAACTTGAAAGGTATGGCTATTCCATTTTGGATTCAAGTTGTGCCTATGCTTTGATTACTAGCACTGATGAGCCTAGGACTATGAAAGAGGCTATTAGTATGTCTGATTTAGATTCCGAGTTGGAAGCCATGAATGAAGAAATGACATCATTGATAAAGAATGAAACTTGGAGTTTGGTGCCCTTGCCTAAAGGTAGAAAGCCTGTTGGCTGTAAATGGCTATTCAAGAAGAAAATTGGTCTAGATGACAGTGTTGAAAAGTATAAAGCTAGGTTGGTTGTAAAAGGCTATTCCCTGGTAGAGGGAATTGATTATGGTGAAATATTTTCTCTTGTAGCTAAGCTAACATCTATCACATTTCTTTTGTGACTTGCAATAGCATATGACTTAGAGATTGAACAGATGGATGTGAAGATAACATATATTCATGGAGATCTTGAAGAAGAAACTTATATGTCCCAACTTGAGCACTTTGTGGAAAAAGGTAAAGAAAATCTAGTTTGCAAGTTAAAAAATCTTTGTATAGTTTAAAACAATTACCAAAATGTGGTACTAGGAGTTTGACATGTTTGTGTTGTCATTAGGATTTGTAAGATCAAAATCTAATCATTGTGTGTACTTCAAAACTAAAAATGATTGGGTTCTTATTATTGCCCTGTATGTTGATGACATGCTATTCATAGGAAATAGTAAGACTATGATTTTTGATCTAAAATATCAATTGTTAGCAAAGTTTTAAATGAAAGATCTAGGTGCAACAAGGTATATTTTAGGGATGAAAATAAAAAAGGATAGAGGAAGTAGAAATATTTGGCTCAACTAGATTAAGTATATCAATATTGTCCTAGAGAGATTTGGTATGACTGATTGCAAGTAGCTAGTTGTTCTAGTGTTGCAGGGAACGAAGCTATCTATTGAAGATTGTCCAAAATCTCCTATGGAGATGGAGGACATGACTAGAGTACCTTATGCAATTGCACTTGGAAGTTTAATGTATGCAATGGTATGTACAAGGCTAGACATTGCCCAACCAGTGGGAGTTCTTCTAGGTAGACCACATTGGGATTCTGTGAAAAGAGTTTATAGATATTTAAAAGGTACCTCTCAGTACACTTTGTGCTACCGTGGTAACTCGGTTGGGTCACATAGATCCATCAACATTCGAGGTTATACGGATTCTAATTGGGTAGGGAACATTGGCAACAAGAGATCCACCAGTGGATACATCTTCATGTTATTTGGTGGTGTGGTTAGTTGGATGAGCAAGTGGCAAGGTGCAATCACTTGTCTACTACAAAAGAAAAATATATGGCAACAACACATGCCTGCAAGGAAGCCATTTGGATTAGAGGTTTATGTTCTAATGTTGGGTTCAATGTGGGGAAAATTACCATTTTTTGTGACAGTTAGAGTGCTATTTTTTTGGTGAGAAATCCAAATTTCCATTCCAAGAAGAAACATATTGATGTGCAACATCATTTTGTACGAGATATGGTGGAGGATGGAAAGGGTCAGTCTTGAAAAAATGGATACTCTGGAAAATGTTGTTGATGTGTTAACGAAACTAGTGAGCATAGACAAGTTTAGGTGGTGTGCCAGTTCGATGGGCCTTGGGGCATATTATATTCAGTAATGTCAACATTTGGAGAAGCCAGTAAGTCTTCATCAAGTGGGAACATGTTGGAAATGTGTCTCAACTTACTGGCTTGATATTAGAAACATTGTGTTCTTTTCCTCCTTTTGATTGACCAAACTATGCTCCATTGGTGGGACCTTATTTATAGTCCCAACAATGGTCCCATGAGTCTTCATGTATTCACTTATTTCTTCATCACCAAGACATTTCTTGGTCGGCGGGACTCCAAAGGTTGTGCCCATGGCGACCTGACAGTTTGGTGCTAACGACTTGTTCTATCAACAGGATTTTACTCTATTGGTGGGATTGTGAGTCATGTCCCTACAATAGGATGATAATTTTCCTTCGTTGGTAAGACTTGAGGTCATCGTTAGGATGTTTAACCTGGTCTCCCCGATGGAATGATGACCATGGTGGGACCCAAGTTGACAGGTGGAAAGCAATAGCTGGAGCTGGCTTGGCAGTGGGACCACATAAATTGGTTAGTACTTCATTGGTATGACATCCTCATATCGGTGGGAGTCAATTTTTTGTCTCACTGATATTTTGATACTATTGGTCTCAGGGAACATAGAGAGGGGGGGTGAATTAGTGTTCAACAAATCTAAACTTTAAATCTAGACCTTAAACCATTTACAACACAAACAAAAAAAAGATGCAAGAACATGAACAAGATAATTAAAGCACCATAACACCAATATTTTTATGTGGAAACCCTGTTAGGGGAAAAAACCACGGTGGAGATTAATCCACAATTATGCTTTGTTAAAATTATGAATAAAAGAAAATGCACATGCATTCAGGCACACAGCCTAGAGCTCACTACTCAAAATATGGAAGGCTTGTTTCCTTACAAAATTTTTGCATTAAAAAAAAATGTTGAACTAAGAAAATAGCATCTCCAAATGCCTGGATTCAGTTTTGGTGAAGCTCAGTAGATTTTCTTCAGCCCTTCTAACTGATTATGTATTTTTGCTCTACTCTGCTCTGTTTTTCGGCCCTACTAAAACTGTGCAAAGATCGCTCAATAAACTTTCTAATACTCACACATTTTTTCTACTCTTCACACACATTTGCACACTTTCAAACTTTCTTATATTCACAAAATGAATTACCGATCTCATATATATATCCACTAACAAAGATTTCATTGCTTCAAGTCAGCTTTAACAAAATATGAAATATCCTTCAATGGTTAGCTCAAATAACAAATTAAATTTAATGTGCACCCATCAAAGTTGGATAAGACATAGCTAGGACCCAAAACAAAATAACCAACACAAGAAACAATTAAACAATTACTCCTTATACATCCGCGACATGCGACATTCACTAGGTCGACACAATGAGCAAATAAACAAAAAAACATCCTGCCAAAGCATCCAACCAGATCTCCTAACACATACACTAATCAATGTGACACCACTAAACTGAACAACAAGATAGTATAGATTCTTAACAAACTCTCTTGAAGATCCACAACTCAAAATGATGATCCGGTGAAGCATACAAATTGACTAACTGACCAGATACCCTATTCTTCATACTTTTTGTCGGTAGAACACTGTTCTCTACATTTCCTATTGGTATGAATAAATCTTGGTTTATGGACTAGAAGGATGACTTAGGTTTCCATCAATGACAACACTAGAAGCCACATTCCATCAAGCAAGCCATATGCCAAAAATCTCCCTCTTTGGAATTGATGGCAACACTTAGTGAAAAATGACTAAGTGTCAAAATTCAAATTTTCAAAACTCAAACTCCCCCTTAGAATGATAAAGCATTTTTCACTACTCTCCTCCCCCTTTGAAATCAATGACAAATATATTGTTCACTAAGCTCTCTCCCCCTTTCAAAAATTCAAAATTTGAAGTACAACTGCTACTTAAGTTAGAAAATTAACTTGTACTTATCTTTCATACCGAGAAGAAATTTCTTCCATGCTTCTACAGAAATCCCAATGATTAAGATCGTGCTATTATTCTTAGATGTTTTGTTAATAATTTGAATGAGAGATTCTGGGATTGTAATTGCTTCTTCTAGTTTTTCTCCTTTCCTCAAGACCTCAATCAACTGCTCCAACCTACATTCAGTAAGATCCTTGACTTTCCAAAAGGTGTCCACAAGAGTGTTTATGGTAAAGTGGACTTTTGCATGCTCAGACTGCAATTCCTAAATCTTTTTCTTGACTGCTCCATCCTAGTCCTGAAGCATACTGTAATCTTGACCAATTTTTATCAACTTAGCTTTAATCTACTCCATTTTTTCTTTATACCTCCCAACAACATGAGGTCACCAAAGACAATAGTTGTAAATGTTATTAGATGAATTAATGCATTGCCTCAACTCATTCATTTTTGTTTTTCAGTTCAGTAAGGGACAGCCTAAACTGTTCCTTTAGATGTAGAATTACTTCTTCCTCTTTCCTGTCTGGGGACTTAGATACCATAGCTTCCTTGATACATTCAATCATTTCTTCTGGAAGCACATTCTTCAAACTTTCCAATCCAATGTTATTATGCAGAAAGTAAGAACTCAATGTGTTCTCAATCAGGTCCTGCTCATATGAGGGTCCATCTAACCATATGTCAGCAATCTTCTGCATTCCATCTTCCTCCTAAACAATCTGTAGTATTTTTGTTTTGAATAAAGCACCTTCTTCATCACTTCCTTCTACTATTATTACATCTGGTTCAACTAATTCTGGTTCATCCCTAGGAGTGTACTCATTAGAGTCTTCATTTGGTATATCCACAATTATCTGTCCTTTTCCTTTTCCTTCAGATTTTGGAGACTTATGTGTCGGAGGGGTGTCATCAAGCATCTTTACCAAAAGATGATCCAACTTCAAGCATCTTTACCGAAAGGGGAATATTAAATTCTCTTAACTTTCCTAGCAAATCCTTAAAGAAATTTGCATATACTTACTCATAATTTCCCAAAGCATTAGAATGTTCAAAAATTTGCTTACAAACCAGTTCATTTTCCTTCCATACCACATTATCATTCTAAGGCAAGCAATTCAAAAAATACATCATGATACATATGATCAAAGTACCAAACCTGAAGGGGTAATCTGCTTCTTTCATCAATTGCACATTTTCCATCAACTAATCCTTCAACAATTCACACAGATCAAAGTCTTCATCTTCCATTATCATTTTGTGAGTGATATAAACTACACCTTCTGAAGTTGCGCCTTCCCTGTTTCTGAAGAAAATTTTGTATGAAATCCCATGTGCAATGTACCTTGTTATTGGATCTTTGATCCTTGAAATTACTAGAGCCCTTTGATCTCCTGTCACTCTGGTTAGGGTTTCAACTTCCTTGTTTCAAATCGACTTCTTTTTCAGAATATCCCCAACATTGCATAGACCAATTAAATTTCTAATCACATCCTTTGAAATAAGATAGGGTTTATCCAAGGTTAGCATGTCCTCATTCAATTTATTCAGGATAAACTTGACCACTTCCGCATTAACGAAATAAGGAAACTCATTCCAAATGTCCAAACTTTTATGTTTCACACCTTCAAGCCACTTCAATTTACCAGCTGGCAAAAAAATTCTCACAGCCCTAATCTTTCCACTACTATACTCATCCAAATTCACCATTCCTTTGATTTGCTTCATTTTTCTTTCTGTGCGGAACAAGTTTTTCTATCGAGCACGAAATTTGAAATTATAAAAGCAACTAAAATACTTGATGACTTCATTGTCGAATTTGCTTTAATCTTTTTGAAATTTCACTATAGAGGCTCTCCTTCTGTTCTTCTTCAATGCAAGGTGAAAAATGAGGGTTTCAAATACCCTTGTATAACTTCACACACCTAACCTTTTTGCCGCATTAAATATTTTTCCCTAGGAATTCTGGGTACTTTGTTTTCTTAGACAACAAAAGAAAAATTTGTCTATGGACCTTCTACTTCTCATGTTTCTACATAAGTGATCACTGATGCATTTGCAAACTTTTATCATAGCTATTGACAATTTCTTGCATTCCGGTGCTAGTTACCGACAGGGGAACAAAGGATTTTTCTTGAAAGATTCCCCCTAGGAAAATGGCCTGAGATCAATTTCTGAAGGAATTACCAAAAGAAGATTTTGGTGCAGACTTATTCCCTTCATTAGAGTCACTCTTCCTTACCCATGTTTTCTTCATCTGATCTCTAATCTCTTCCATAGTCACTTTCCCTTTTCTTTTTTCATCTTTCTATGAGATCTTTCCTTTGTATACCGGACCTCTTCTATCCATGTTTATGTTCCTGTAGAATCTTGCAATGTGACCAAATCTATTGCAATTGTAACACACCAGATTTCTTTGTCTAGACCATTCATTGCATTGATTTCCCTTTGATCTGCACTAATTAGCAATATGCCCAAATTTTCCACAAGTATAACATTTAACATTCCTTACACTGAAAGACATGCTTCGAAATTCAATTGACTTATGACCAAACTTATTACAACTAAAACACTAATTGAGAAATGATGGATTGCTTGAATTTATTTTACTTCTACATTGAGAAGCCATATGACCAAATTTATTGCAAGAAAAGTAGTAAGGTCATTGAACTTCTAAGAATTGGGTTGTCTTACTGGATACCTTTTGCCTTTGTTAACCTGATTTCTTTGTTTGGAATCCTTATGTTCAGATCCAAAGCTTTCTTCCTTCTCATATCCAAGACCTCACTTATCATTTGCATCCTTTTGTCCTTTAGTCAGCTCATCAAGCTTAGCAGAACTAGTTCTAAAGTTCTCCTTGTACTCATTTGCGGTAGTGAGTTCATCTCTGAGAATAACTATTTGTCTTTCAAGCTCTTTTTCATTATTTATGGATTTTTGTAGTTCAATCTCCATCTGAATGAATTCACTATTTACTCTATTGCATTCTTTAGATTTTTCTTTTAAAGACTGGGCTAGATTCTCCTCATTCTTCTTCCTTTCTTTAATCTCCTTTGTTAGCTTCATTGCCCCAAATTCCATTTCAAGCTTTAGAGTAGCATTGTCCCTAGCAAGCTTTTCACATTCTTCAGTTATTTCTTTTTGGGTATGATTTAGGTGAACATCTTCCAAGCTTTTATTTTCTTTCTGATTCAACTGATCACAAAGTTCCTTTCTCTTTTATCTTGACTCATTGATTTTATCCTTCAATGATTGAATGAATTTCTCAACATCCACAAGAATTGTTTTTAATTCCATGACTTCTGCTTTAGACTGATCAAGATCATCAAGTGCCACCATAAGCTGTTGTTCAAGACCACTAGAGTAAATTGCAATTCAAGATCCACCTCAAGCTGTCAAACTTTCTACAAAGGAACTTGGCTCTGATACCAATTATTGGACTCAGGGAACATTGAGAAGGGGGAGTGAATTAGTGTTCAAATAATCTAAACTTTAAATCCATACCTTAAACCATTTACAACACATAAACAAAAATAAAGATGCAAGCATGTGAACAAGATAATCAAAGCACCATAACACCAATATTTTTACGTGGAAACCCTGTTAGGGGAAAAACCACGGTGGAGATTAATCCACAATTATACTCTACTAAAAGTATGAATAAAAGGGAATGCACATGCATTCAGGCACACTACCTAAAGCTCATTGCTCAAAATATGGAAGGCTCACTTCCTTACAAAATGTTTGCATTACAACAAATGTTGAAATGAGAAAATAGCATCTCCAAATGCATGGATTCAGTTTCGGTGAAGCTTAGTAGATGCTCTTCAACCCTTCTAACTAATTTTGTATTTTTGCTTTGCTCTGCTCTACTCTTCTCTATTTTTTTGCCCTATTGAAACTATGCAAAGATCACTCAATCACCCTTCTAATACTCACACACACATCTGTTCTTCTCTTCACACACATTCACACACATTCACACACTTTCACACTTTCTTACATTCACAAAATGAATTACCGATCTCATATATATATCCGCTAACAAAGATTCCATTGCTTCAAGTTGGCTTTAACAAAACATGAAATATCCTTCAATGGTCAGATCAAACCACAAATTAAATTTAATGTGCACCTATCAAAGTTGGCTAAGAAATAGGTAGGACCCAAAACAAAATAACCAACACAAGAAAAAATTAAAAAATTACTCCGTATACATCCACGACATGCGACATTCACTAGGTCGGCCACAATGAGAAAATAAACAAAAAAACATCCTACCAAAGCATCCAACCAAATCTCCTAACTCATACACTGATCAATGCGACACCACTAAATTTAACAACAAGATAGTATAGATGCTTAACAAACTCTCTTGGATATCCACAACTTAGAATGATGATCCGGTGAAGCATATAGATCGAATAACTAACTGAATACCCTATTCTTCATACTTTCTTCCAGTAGAACATTGTTCTCTACATTTCTTGCTGGTATGAATAAATATTGGTTTGCAGACTGGAAGGATGTCTTAGGTTGCCATCAATAACAACACTAGAAGCCACATGCCATCAAGCAAGCCATATGCCACTAGATACATGGTGAACTGTTTGAACGGTAATGTGAACATCGGGAGGACAATTTCATATTAGTGGGACATTTGAAGTTGTCCTATCAACAACCCGATAAGGAAACTATTGATTGACAGTTTGTCTATTGTAACAAATGGGAACCGAATTGGTATGTTTCCGAGTATGGGTTTGGTGATGGAGATTGATTGGAATTCTCAAAATAGGAAAAAAATACTATAATTGTAATGCAATTGGAACATTGATCAAATTGTAGAGTTTCATGAGAATGTAAGATTGATCAAGAATGTTATGTTGCCTGAATTGTGTGTGGTGAATTGACATCTGAGAGCAACGAACTATAAGTTTGTATCTGGAATTTTTTCACTATAATACAAAGTGTTTTTTTTCTTGGTGTGGTGGGTTTTTCTCCCGAAAGGGTTTTCCCATGTTAAATCTGGTGTCCATTCTATGTTTGTGTTAATTTTGTTCTGCTTTGTTATTCCTTTAATGTGCATCTCTAATGGCTGTAATTCAAAATTGAAATCATAAATATACATTCTCTTCTAAGAATTAGCATTAGGAAAGTATTTATACACCTTTGCTTTCCTTACAAAAAAAATCCAACATGTGTGTGAGGTTAATTAGAGGGAATCTAACCCTAAAGTCTTACTAGACTCAAAAAAATTAGGGTACCACAAAATAAATACCTAAAAATAGAAAAGGAGAGAGAAAATTGAATGGGGATTTAAGTGACAGAATATTGCAAAAGGATTTGATATTCACATTATTTTCACCAAAATATGTGTTACTCCCAATATTCACACCACTCCTATGTATGGGTCAAAATTGAGGAAACACATGTTTTTTGTGTACATCCTTTGAAAAATAACTCCTCACATGGTAGATGCTAGTGAAACAGGGGAATGTATAGAGGACCACCCTCTTCACAAGAATCAAATGTCTTAAATATGACAACATGATTTATTTAAGGACTACTTATGATGTTTTTTTATGACTCTCTTCAAGAGGAGTTCTTGATGATATATTGGAGCACTGAAATGTGTTACATGGTGGTGGTAGCATTGGGGTGTGTTCTAGAAAACCTCAAGAGAAGTGTGGTAATGGAAATCCTTGTATGAATAATTTTTTTCTTTATATGTATTTAATTGAGCTCTTATTGGGACTTATTGATGATTTTTTTAAGTGACATTTTGTATCTTGAATGTCTCTTCTAGAAGAGCTAGCTCTAAGACTCATTATTTTTCATTTTCTTCCTATATGTATAGTAGGATTCAAGATTTTTCTTGGATTTGTTCTTGCTTGATGATTTTTAAATTTAGTTCTAGGTTTATCTTAGTTTCCTTAAAGTGGATTTTACCCAATCTTCCCTAACCGAGGACACATCACACAAATCAATAAAATAACCATAGAGGAAACAACAAATTAGAACATAGAACAATAATACCAAAATTGATCATCTAACAACTCAACATATATGAATTGTAATTCTCCCACTAACATCACATGATAGGAATAAGTAGGCACTACAAATTATGTTTGTGTGTTGGTTTTCTAACTATGCATTATGGGATGTGCATATGTTGTACTTGTGTATATTAGATCATTTTAGTGTTTCAAAATTATGTGTTATTGTTGATTATGAATATTGTTAATGGATCATAATAGTCATAGATAATTTAAAATAGATGTGATTATATGATATCATGTTACGACTTATACCACATTGGTTAGATTATGTTGTTTAAGCTATTATTATGTGGAGCAAGTACACCTAATGTTTTACTTGAGTTTACAAAAAAATTAAATGTATAAGACCAATGGTTGATATGTGGATAATTTGACATGGATTTCATTTAGTCATCTCAGTCCCTATTAATCATTGTCCTTTGTTTAAGGAAATATAGGGTCATGCTTTGCAAAATTGGGCTTCAATTGGACCATGAATGAAAATCTAAAGGATTTTATTGAGAATTGGACTTGTCCTTATACTTACCCTTTATTAGGGAGTTATGGAGACAAAATCCACCCAATATTTGTTGGAGTATTTGGAAAGAAAGGAATAACAAAATATTTTGGAACTCTGAAAAGTATGTTAGGGAGGTTTTTGGGTCTTGCTCCAAGTTGTTAGTGGAAATTTTTTCTCTTGGCAACTAGAAAATTTTGAGTTTCCCTCATACTATGGAGTCCAGTATTGGTAATAGATGGGGGTTAAATTTAGACCCTACTAGATTTGACAACTCTAATGTTTTAGCTCACCATACTACTAAATAGAAACCTCCTCCTCTAGATTGGGGAAAGCTCAATTTCGATGGAGTTGCGAAAGGAAGCATTGCTAGGGATAAAAAAGTTACAGCTTGGAGGTGACTCCAAACTTGTCATAGATGTTGTGAAGGAAAATCTAAATGTGGGTTGGACTATTAGTGAAATATTAATGATATTCAAAAACTATTGTAGGGTTTTGATGACTATAAACTATCCCATATATATAGTGAAGGTAATAGAGTGATTGATGCTATGGCTAATCTGGAAATAATTTTGAATAACCTAAGATGTTGCAGAAATAATTTGAGTCTCCTAGAGGATGTTAGAAGACTTATTTTAAAAGAGAAATTTAATAATATTATTCCTAATAATGAGGTCCTATAGTAATATTAATTTTTTTGAATATACATATATATATTATGTTTTAAAAATCAGTTAAAAGCCCTTCTTTTCAATCTTTAGAAACTATGGGAAAATATCTAGGTTTGATGCGAAGGGATTTGGGTTGGATAAAAAGTAAGTGTTTTTATTTGACCTTAAGGCTTCTCATGATAGCTCATAATTAGTGTGTAATTATAGTGACCTCATGGACTTTGATTGATGAGGTGGTAAAGACTAAGATATTTGTCATAGGCCATGTCATTGTTGAATGGGATTTGAAGTATGAGAATGTCTTTCTCATGAATAAGAACCTGTCTATTATGAAGAAGCTTAATTATATATTTGTTATGTACTTTAAATCTAGTCTCTTCAATCAATAGAAAAGTATTGATGGTATGGGTGGTTTTACTAACCCATATAGGATTAATTTAAAAAGGGCATGGATTATGAACAAGTTGATACTTTTCCTTCACCTGAGGATTCTCCTTATCCCAAACACATTTCTTCAATTAATGATCATTCAATCATCTTTATTGTTGACAATAAAGCTCAGTTTTAGAAAAATATTTCTCATTTTGAGAAACCCCACCAATTTACTCTTCCTGGCTTCCATAATTAACGATATTTCCTACAATTGTTTATAGTGCAACCACTCAAGAAATGCCTACATTATGGGAGGTGATAGAGTGAGGATGAAGCTTGGATCTTACAATGAGTTTAGAAATGATATGTTGCTTTGGTACATTTGTGTTGAAGGTCATTTTCCTTTGTTCCTTGAGAGCCTCAACAAGCATGATAAAATCTCTCAATATAGTTTTTGAGTACATGGAGTAAAAGGAAAGTTAAATGGGGACATATCTTTAGAAGTGAATGAGGATGTTATTTCCCAATTAATGGGTTTATCCTGCAATGGTCAAAAGCTTAAAAGGCATAGCAAGGTGTTGGATATGGAAAGTATGAAGTTGTTCTTCAAAAATGGTGAAATTTTGAGCAAGTTACATGTGGGCTATGAAAGGGTGAAGTTACCTCAACCTTGGAACAAAGTATGTTTTCTATTAATGAAGTACATTACGGTACAAGAGTGTTTTAAGTGTTATTATTTCTACCATCTTCCTCTTCTCAATAATTTTAGAAGGAAGACAGTTATTAGTTTCCCTTTTAATTTTCTTTCTTCTTTAGAAGCATTGATGAAGGAAGCTCTAGATGCGGCAACCAAAAATCATGATAAGTCACCTATCCCACTCAACCAGGGGTTAATCCTTAGGCTCTATCATTTTCATTTATCCCTCTTCACCCTAAAGCCTATTAGGGCTTGTCTAATTGAGGAACCCCTGCTTGAAAGCTTTCCTAATGAGAACCCTACAAACTCTCCCTCTAAGAAGTATGAAACACCTCCCTCTAAATGAAAAAAGAAAATGTCTACCCAAAACATAAGCTCCATGCATGATTCCAAACCCCTAACCCACAGCCTAAGCCCTATAATTCTCCCCAAACCTCTTACCAAAAAAATTCTACTAGCAGTCTTTGTGACCTTAAAAATAGCCCTTGTAAATGTTTCAAAAAAAGGGCCAACTCTAAACTTGAAAGCCCCATCTACAAGTAAAAGAAAAAAGCTCAAGAAAATTTTATGTTGAAGAGGCGAATTTCAAAGATGAGGAGGAGGACAACACTAATGCTACTTATAAGCAAGATGGAAAAATGGGGCTGGATTTAGCTAAGGAAGTTGACAGTCCTAAACTTAGTGTTTAAAGGTCTCACAGACTAGCAAGTCATCCTATCCCTAACCTCACTCTAGATGATATTTCTAGTGATTTGATTGGGGAGGACAAGAAGGAAGAAGCTGTGGATGTGGATATATTCAAGGACCTAGCCTATTCCCAAAACTTAATGATATGCTGTCTGATTTTGAAGACCTAGACACCACCCTTGTAGAGAAACCTAATATGGACACTTGCTCTAAATTTATGAAGATTGTTGAGGATGTTGTTGCTATAATGAATTGAGTTGATAGTTTGGAAAAAAATTTGGGTGGTCTTTCCTTCTTTACTTTGAAGTTCATCCACCACTTAGCAACCACCCTTAGTTTAGTGTTAAAGGAAGAAATAAAAAATCATGAAAATTCAAAAGGTGCTAGCACTAGCTCTAATAGTTGGGATCTCTTTAATTTTCTCAAGGAGGACTAGGAGAATATTTCTATGTATTTTTGTGCTTCCTTTGTTTTATTTTGATGTTCTAAAAAACTGTGATTTGTTCATTGTTTTGTTGTCCATTTGTTGTCTTTGCCTTTGACCCTTTTATGTTTTGTTGAACTTTCTACATTGTTGGGCCTTTTGTGTTTGGGTCCAGTGCCCTGTAAGTGTTACTTATATAATAAAAAATATTTAACAAATCATCAAACTCAAGTTGAGTTTTGACTTTGGTTTTCCAAATTGAATAATTATCACCTCTTAGTAATTGAGAGTCTTAAAAACATTATTTTAGAGCATTTGAAACCATTTTTTTTTAAAGGTCCTTATCTCTTCAAAGAAAGGTAATTTTTACACCCTTATTCCTCCCCAAAAATTTATAAGGTAAAATGCCATAGACATTGTTGTTGTAACTTTATTAAGCATTAGATGCAGCAATTTGACATGGCAAATTTACTCATAAATATGAATTAGAGATACTGTTTACTAAATGTTGCTTGCTTATTCCAATATGTAACAAACAAATGGATTACACAATATAATACTCCAAAAACAATCTAGTGAAAACATTAATAATATAGTCTTCTTTTGTTATAATATTATGTACTTTTGAAGATTTCCCTTTATAGTAATAGAATATAAAGAGATTGTAAATATTTCATATGAACTATTATAGTGTTTTTTGTTTTAATTTTCTTTTGAATCTAATATTATGCTTCTAAATTTTATATTTTTTTTCAAAATTTATAAGGGTGGAAATATTAAAAAAAAATTCCTTTCTTTGGAACACAAGTATGTAGGATCGAGCAACGCTTCATAGGCTTTGCTTCCCTTTAAAATCTAAACATAATTCACAATTTTGGTTGGTTTCTTTAATCCAATTTCTATCAATTGACCATTTTTCTTTACAACTTATTTCAAAGTTTTCTTTTGTTTCTAGCAGCTCATAGCAACATTACACACTCATATTCACACAAAGACTATAGGAAGGGTGACATTATAGTTTGAATTTTTTAATAGTAGAGTATTGAAATTCTTGGTGCATGTGGTAGGTTCATATGCCATTTTTTGCCTCTACAACTTTTCTCTCGATTTTTTTTTCAAAATTGCCTCTTGCAAATTCTTCATGATGTTCTTCACAAGAACAAGGATAAATAATGCCTTGATATCAAATTAAAATCATGGAGAACAATGAGTAGTATTTTGTTGATCAATAGAAGCAATATAAATACAATAGGTGCTCAATTAATATAGAAGAATCAACCAAATTAACATTAATAATAAGGTGTTAATTATTAATAATATAATAATCTAATAATGTAATAGTTTATTAAATAAAATTTATTTCAATAAACATTATGCTTCTTGTTTGATTGTATTGGATGATCCATTCAAAAATATTTGGCTTCCTGTAAGACCAAGGCAAGGCTGGTTGGGCCGCTGGACTGGGTCGTAGAGATACCTCTGTCGCAACAATATATATATATATATATTTGGCTTCCTCTTTACATATTACACTTTCACAACTATATCTTTATATTCAAGAGCATCAAACTTCACCTTTATCATAGCTTTGTGTCTTCTTATGGCTTCATGCAATTATACAAACATGGGTGTTTTTGGTCACTAAGGATCACACCACAATCCTTTGTTCATACTAGGGCAACAATATTATTAAGTTCATTGATATCATCTCCATCCATGTACTTCTAATGGTTATCATGGTGCATTCTTTATAGTCATTTATAATCATATGATTACATGATTATATGCTTAGGTTATATTTACTTATTATGTGTTTTTTTCCTCTTTGAACAATTCCTTATCTCTTATAGACACAACCAATTGTCAAGGGTAGGAGATATATCCTATCACTAATATTTCCATGTTATAGGTGCTTCTAGAGATTCATTTTATGAAGAATACATATACAAAGAATGAAGCTACATGGTCATATCCTCATAATTTCCATTACTTTATATGGACCCATGATGATATTCTATGCGTATCTAAGATATTTTCTTTATATGCATATTTGTGAGTGCTACTTTCTTTAGATGCATGATTATTTTAAGATTCACATGCACTTCAAAGAATATCATCCTCATGTCATTTTTCATTTAATTTTGTGTCTATTTTGAAGAGATTGCCTTGATGCATAAACACATTGACAAATGGCATAACTTTGTGCAAAATAGATTCCCTTACTCTATACTATCCATCTACCAATTACACATCTATATACTTATTAATTCATTTAATCGCACTTATACATTTGTCATATCTACTTATTTATCAAACCTATACTCACACTTTTATACACATTATCCACCAAAATTTAGCTTGCCCATTTTAAAATTAGAAACTCATCACAGTTCACCATAGCAAGAATCCTGTCACAGTCCTTTAGAAATCACATTAACAAACCTTAAACCATTTCTCTTATCTCCTTAGAGTACTCCCCTGCAACCTCTCTGTTTCAAAAATTCTAAAATTAAAATTTGTCATACTCATTTATGGTTTATAAATTCTTTTGAAATGTTTGATTTTATTTTTAACTTTTTGTCATCGCAAGCTGCAGGTTAATGAGTAGATGACTTCCTCCAAAGGAAACCATGGTTGTCTCAGATAATCCTTCCAGTCAAAGAAATTGTCCTTGGTGACATCGAAGGTTGTAGCAAACCTGGCATCCTGCCTTAGGTTTTCTGAACAGAGGCAGGCCCTAATCTTCAAAGAAGTCTCTGGCAGTGTCCATATTTTCATCATATGGATAAAGGGGGGAAAATAACAGAGACAAATAAGTTTTTATATAAAGAATTAGTTCTCTTCATATGTCCACTGGAAATATATGGATCAATAAGTTTGTTTTTGTAAAATTACACGGTTGAATTCTGATAACAATATGACAATATATAAAAATGACAAACTTCTGACATGTGATTATTTATAAGAATGGCAGACCCCAGACATGTGGCTTGAGACATGTGGTTGCATAGAATATTTATCTTCATTGAAAGCAATATTTGCTACACTACCACAGGACTTTCTATGCAATTGCTACTCTGAAAGCTGTATTAAATGTCCTCCTGGTTAGCTAGATTGATAAACTCGTTATAAATGTTTTTTTTAAGTAATATTAATTTTAAAATAAATGAATGAACATTTTACTGATTTTTATTTAAAAGTAAGGATTGATGGGATGTTTTTAAAACAAATATACAATTTTTATTTTTTTTGAATGACTTGTTGATCTGGCTGAAGTTTATAGTTGTGTTCTATAGGAGATGATGCTGCTCAAATTTTTTAATGAAATCTTTATCTTGCTACTTTTGCGCATTCTAATGGTGGTCTGTTTAGCACCAATGTCTTCTGTTTCTTTTTTCTTGCTGATGCAATTTGATTTATTCTTTTTTATCCAATAAAAAAAACAATTAAGATTATGATCTCATGAAATTTATGAACTTGTGAAAATTAAGAACTTCATTTAAGAAGGGGTTCAATAAATCTTCTAATGCTTTTATGAGCCAAGAGTATTTATATCTCTTCCCTAGAGCTATTAAAAAAAGATGTTTTTGACAAAGCCAAAGCCAATGCATACTGTTGATAAATAGGAGGGTATGAACTTTTCAACTATGAGTAAAATCCAGAGATATTATAGATTTCAGTGTTTTTGTTTTGTATGTTTAATTTGTTAATTTTTTTAAAAGATTAGTTAGAAGTTGAACTATAATTTTTCATTTCTTTTTAGGGTGTTCTATCAATGATCTTCCTTGTGATTGGGTCCATCTTCAGATCAGGTATGGATAATTTTTCAAAACTTCCTTGAGTTAACACTGCAAGTGCTTGCAGCTTCTAGCTTGGTCCAACTCTACTGACCTGGGCTGTAATACCATATTAAACTTTTCACGTTATCGTGTAGGAATTTAACCTAAGATCTCCCATCACTGAACTACTGACCCCCTTTATGACCTATCCATTTTTTATTCAAATGCAAAACATTTTCCAACACATTTTTAATTCTCAATATTATTGTCTCACAAACCTGAAAATTAAATTTTTTTTAGAAGGTTTGAAATTTAAGTAAAATATACCACATCCAATATCTATTTCAGAGTCTACTTCTCATGCGTGCATGCACATCTAAGAAATAGAGTAAAAAAACTTTGGGAATTTTATTTTAAAACTATTTAAAAAAAAGTTGTTCTTACCAACTCTTAAATGTAAATGTAGAGGAATAGGTTAATCTCGTCCACCTTATTTCCCAGATAAAACATTACTATACAGGATAGTGTCCACTGTACATACCAGCAAATGTATGCTCCAACAACAGCACTTATTTACCACACTTTTCAATCATGGACTGATTTCGATTTTGAAGCCATCCAAAAGGCTCTTGCCCTTCAAACCTTGGCTCCAGAATGCCCTCATGTATTCTTCAAATTTATATCCTCTGTATAAAGCCGGATGCTCCTCATCCACCATGGATGCTGCAGGAGCAATGAAGGCATCCAATGAAGGCCCATAGAAAGTGGGAATAGATATACGCGCGGTGGTCATATTGGTTACAGCCCTGTGCACGGCGCTTTTGAATCTTCCGTTGCTTATAACCTAATCAAAACTCACACAAAAACAATTCAAAATTCATACCTCCAGAAACAAGTTTTAAACAGAGGGGAATTCTGTATACAATGAATATCATTTATATTACTATAAACCTGAAGTTGATCAGCCAAATTCACCACAAAGGCATTGGGTATTGGTTCTAATGCAACCCATTTCCCATCTTTTAACACTTGCAGGCCACTCACATCTCCTTGCATCAGAACAGTAATGCCACGTGGATCTGAATGAGGTGCTACGCCAAAGGTAAGATCTGGATTTGGGCATGGCGGATAGTAATTTATATTCACTACCTGGCTATGCTTCCCAAAGATTGCATTCAAATAATCAGAATCTTGTCCCAGAGCTTCAGAAATCGCAGCCAGAAGCCTTAGAACTAGTGCTCTTATCTCCATGGCATACTTCCCTGCAACCTCTCTGTTTTAAAAAAGTGAAATA
>VDFB02392996.1:0-64145 GCA_007258455.2 Sequoia sempervirens | reverse complement strand
ATATAAGTAAAAAAAAAATATAAAAAAGCTTCAAGTTTATGTTTTTTTTTGGCCTTTTGGCCTTGGCTGCGCCGGCCGCGTCCAGGGCTCGGGACTCTCTTGGACGCTGCGCGTCTGGTGCGTCCGGCCTAGAGGCGTGTAGACACGGTGGCGTCCACGCTAGCCCTCCTAGGACGCGGCCAGGGGTGCGCGGAGCTCGACTCGCCACGTCCGGGTGCTTTCGGGTGAGTCCTGTTACTATGGTAGTACTGTTTTAGTCCATTAGTTAGCTGCAAATTTTATATATTAATGTCTCATATTTGTAACCCCTGGATGGTTTACCGCCAGTGTGGAAAAGGAACATTCTAATCTTTCATTTATTACCCACTGGAAAGTGGAAAATTCCCATCGATGAGTGGATGCCTGCCGCAGCGGATGAATTCTTTATTTTGTAATCTTTCGCCCCATTGAATAAGTGGAAGTGTGGAAATATTTCATGAGTGGTTCACCGCCTAGTTTCATTCAGTTGTAACATTTCTTTTGAAGTTATTGTTCAGTTTACTCTGCCATATCCTATCACCTCGCCTTCTGAAGGATCTTGGTGAACATTCTTGGCATTGAATGTATTTAAGTTGCTTATCATTTTGGAAAGCTAACACTAAACATTTGGCGTAGTGTTGGTTTGTGTTGTGAGAATTCAAAGAAAAAATTGGTAGGCATATTTCAATAGCAATAGAGATAAATAGCAAGAGAAATATATAAGGAGCATATGGGAGAAATTAGAAGGAAGAATAAGGATTAGAACAAGGGGAAAAATAAATAAGAAACTTGGAATATATTCCTAAGCCTATCGGCAGATACGTTAATATGATATACTCAGATTTGGGAAGAAGAAATAAGAAGTTTGACACAAAAGAAGGTACAAAGGAGAAGACAGTCCATAGGAAGGTAGATGAAGATAAATGAGAAATCAATAAGGGGAGTAAGTAATATATAAGTACTTATACTTTATACATACATACATACATACATACATATATACATACATACATATATGTATGTATGTATGTATGCATCTTTAAATATATACATATATATCCAGATGCGTGAATTATATACGATTATGTAATAATGATGTTTGTAGCAATTATTAATTCTTATTAGTCATTTACTCAATTGAAACTAGTCTTTTTGTTTCACTTTAAGCAATATCTTTTGAATATTGAGAATATATCGATCGAAGGAGAGAAGTATACAGAGCAATCAAAAGGGGAAACGAATCCATTCCAGCGCATCAAATCATGATTATCAGATATACATATATATTCAAGGGTATATTGATATTTTCTCCCAATCATTGTTTTACATATGCATATGTATATTTTAGTATATGTTCTTGTGATAGAATATCTGATATGCTTGATTGTCTGAAACCCACCTTGTAGGAAGGGCTTCAGGTGGAGTGGTAAACAAGGCTAAGTAAGGGCCGTTCTAGAGTTGACCGTGATGGTTCCTAGGACCAGATAACACTTACGCAGAGAGCCAACAAAGCCCACTCGCGACCCCCGCCAAATTCCACAAGATGGCATGTGTCTTTAGGGGGTTGAGACATTGATGGGGAAAGCAGGTACAAGCTGCCAAGGGAGAGGACTATGGTATACAGCCTCTTAGGCTTGGTGTAGAAATGGCTTTGGGGGAATCCATTATGTCCCTTCTCCCCAAAATCCTAATATGCTTGCATTATTGATAATCTATGGATGTGATGTAGCTGCCTAACTTGAATAAGTAAGCACAAATATATATATTTTGCATATATTGTTCATGTGGTGATTGCAGGATTCAAACCCAAGATTACATCATTAAAGAGATATTTATATGTTAAGACAAAATCCTAACCCTAATTAGCTGCAATTTGTGATCAAAAGGCAAATTCTGGGGAAAATTAGGAGAGGGACATTACAATTGTTATCAGAGCATGTTCCTGCCATCTTGCGGGACATACCCACTTTAACCACCATTCAATTAGAACTAACTATTCAACCTTCTTAAGTAGGCTAATAGTGCATTTCTATATGCGTGTGCCTTTCATGTGAATACTTTGTGACTTACCTGTATTGATGTATACTTTGTGACTTACGTATATTCATGTGAACACTTTATGATTTATGTGTATTCATATGTATACGTTGTGATTTACGTGTATACTTTGTGACTTATGTGTATTCATATGTATAATTCATGACTTGCGACTTATGACTTACATGTACTCAAGTGTATACTTTACAACTTACATGTATACTGTGTGACTTACATGTATTCAAGTGTATACTTTGTGACTTATGTGTATTCAAGTGTATACTTTGCAACGTACGTGTATTCATATGGATGCTTTGTGGCTTATGTGTATACTTTGCATCCATGAATGTATTTGCATATATTCGAGTGTATACTTTATGACTTGCGAATATTCAAGTGTATACTTTGTTGGCGTTTCAATTCGCACCTCTAGAATGCGGATTAGAAACAGATAGCTATGCATAGATAAATTGCTCTTCGAATTAGGAGGGGAAGCTCCCTCTTTGCTGATGTTGCTTAAAAAAAAGTAAACTAAAACTAATTTTCTTATCTTTTTGTTTAGCTAAGAGCACAAGGTTATAAAACTCAAGCGCCGTAGCTGAGATTTTCTCTTTTAGAAATTCAACTACGACTAAGCCTACTCTAATGACGTTTCTAATTTCTCAAGTAAATGCAAAGCAAGAGAATTAGAAATGAACAAGGAAGGATTCTTTGACATAAATACTTAAATAAACTTTTCTTCCAACACACATCTACTTACTTTCAATGCAAGCTGAAATAGAGATCATATAAGCATAACACATAAAACGGAAATCTAGGACATTATATTAGGGCAAAGTAGGCACAAGACTTTATTTCTCAAATCTCAAGAACAAAGATTACACTTCTGGGACAGCAGGATTGTAGCAAAATAGGCATACAGTTTAGCGATCAACTAGAACACATTGGCACAAGATACAAGAACTGAACAATAACTTGCAGCTAAAGAGGCATACAAGCTTGCTCTTACACTAAGTGAATATGAAACTGAACAGCAACAAATTGCAAGCAAAATAGGCTCAGTAATTTGCTATCACAATAACCGTTAAAGAAAAATGGGCAAGGCTGCTCTTATTTATACACAAGCAGAGGAGTAGGGAACCCTAAAATCTCCTTGCTTTTACAACTAAGACTTGCCAACATGCAAACTTTATTTCTAAAACTAAAACAAGATAAGCATCTAACAACCTATGAAAGCATAAAAACAGGGAAATGCCAACTATTACATCTTGTTTTTTTTTCCTCCTTCAAAGAGTGGATTAGAATGAGACAAGAATAGAAATAAAGCATGAGATAAGAATGGAAAGAAAGCTCAGAGAAAACTGCTGCTTTAAATCTCAACTACATTTGCCAAAAAGCTGGAAATTGCCTCTCTATCATGAGCATCAATACTATCTAAGGTAATATTCTGCTTTTCTAGGATTCTCTAGCCTTCTGCAATTGAACTTAGAAATTTTTTTGACATCTTCAACTTCTTTATCAAATCTTGCTAATTTTGGCAGCTCTGCTCTTGGGGTGATGACCTTTTATAAATATATCCTCTTGCTTCAACATATCATATTCTTGTGTGTGTCCATCTTCTACCATTCCTTCGTTTCTTTTGTAGCTTTTATACTTCTAACACTTCTTTTGATTTTTCAATGGAAGAGTATTGTACAATTCTTTTCCAGTACTTGTCCTTTTGCTCTTACCACGCCTCTTTCACGTTCTTCAATTGAGATGATGATGTTTTCTGTCCATGGTGGTATTGAAAAAGCAATTTTCAACATCCTCCGTTCAGATAATCATGATACAATCACTTGTTTGGCTCTAAATTCCATAGGAGAATACTGCATGCTGAAAAACTTGAATTTTAACAGTAAACTCGACTATGTTCAGGCACCTTTTGTGCAGATGGCTGAAAATTGAAGTCTGATTTCTCCTGAAAAAGTAGTTTTCTTGAAAAAAGTTGGGACTTGGGTTTTGTAGAGAACCTCGTTTTAAAAAAACCCAAATCGTTCGTTTTGGAAAATACTGAAGGCTGGTCAAAAAAGCAGAAACCCTAAAATTTTAGGATTTTCATCAAAAAAGCTGAGAATTGGGTTTTGTGCAGAATCACATTTTGGATGAACCTAGTGATCAGATTTTGAAAATAATGAAGATTTCTTGGACATGCGAGGAAAAAGCAGGTTCTTGAAAGTTGAAAAATTCTTCAAAGTTGTAGAGAATCAAGAACTGAGCTGACCCAGATTGTTGGAAATTGAAAATATTGAACCCCTTCTTCTGAAAATCGATGCCCTGGAGAAATAAAGTATGAAAAAGCGAGCTCCTTTGTGTGTTGATCCGAAAAATATGAAGAATTGTGAAAAAGCACCACGTTTTGGCTCTCATATCCTAAAAAGAATAAAATTTTATGTCTCCTCCTCTCTAGCTCTTGGATGTTAACCTGCAAAAAGTGAATAATGAAATCCAAAGCTTTCTTAAATAAGTTTTGAAGATAAATGAAACGCTTTATTCTCTGCTTTAAAACTTTCAAAGCCAATCTTGAGCAGGTTGGTTGAACTTGGACACTTTTTATTGATGCATGATAAGAAATGAAAAATTTATTAAGTCATTGAGCCTTGGGTGCCCTTCTTGGCCTGGAGCGCTTTTCCTCTCCAGACTTAACCATTTTTTCACCATTTTCAAGACTTTGCTCGAGTTTTTACCCCAGTTTGATCTTGATTTCTGGATGTCAGATTGATCTCGTGAACTGGCTAATGATCTCGTTGCAAAGCTTGATCGAATATGACGAGATTTGTCTGGAGGCAACTTTTGGTAAAAACTTCATCTTGACCCTCAAAATCATGGGCGCCCCTGGCTATTTGGGGCGCCCAAGCTTACCAGTGTTATTTTCACATTCTTCAATTTCTTGCTTGTTTCCTCACCTTCAGATGATTTCACAATTCCGTGAGCTAGACTGACCTGATCGACCAGCTGTCAGATTCGTTGGATAGCTTGGAGGATTTCAAAAAGATTGTTTAGGAGGTGACATCTCCTAAAAACTATTTTTAGGGGGTCAAAAGCTTGGGCGGCCAACTCCTCCAGAGTTAGATTTTTTTCTATGTTTTCAACTTTTTTGACTTTTCATCTTGCACAAGTTTCCCTCCGTTCAATTTGACATATCTGGTGCTTGACAAATTTGATGAGTCCACTGATGAATGTGTTGGAAAGCTGGTTCAATTCTGAAGAGAACATGCTAGAGGCTGCTACTGCAAATTCACTGATTTGATGCCCCAAAAGCTTGGGCGCCTATCTCCTCCAGGGGCGCCCAAGTTCTCCAGCCTTAGCCATTTTCACAAGATTTTCATTCTTCAAACTTGACCCTTCATGTTACATCCTCTGTTTGATCTCAATTTGCTTGCCACTGACAAGTTTGATGATTTGGCTGGGATATCTACTGTGAAGCTGGCAGAATTCTGAAGACAATGGTCATACATGCAAACCCTACTCACTAAGTTAGGTGGCTCAAAACCCTAGCGCCCCCTGGCTACCGGGGGTGCCCAAAATTCCCATAGTTTATTTTCATGATTTGCATTTTGCTTCTCGGTTGAGACCTCTCCATTCGATTTGAGATTTTGGTTGACTGATTGATCAGATGACTGTGCTGAGAGATTCACTACGGAGCTGAGAAGATTCTGAGCAACATTGTCTGGGACGAGTAAACCCTAATTTCATAATTTGACCTCTTGAATTATTGGGTGCCTATCTCCTCCAGGGGCACCCATGCTTGGCAATGTTAGTTTTTATTTTGCAATTTTCAACTTTCTCCTCATTCCACGTGCTTGCCATTGCTTTGACTGTTGGAGATGAATTTTTTTTTAAGGCATGAGCATCTAGATGCCTAGATTGAGTAGGGGCGCATGAACTTCCCAAAGTTAGCCAAAATTTTGCAATTTTCACGACTCTTCAATTTCCATTCTCCATTCTCTGTTCCTTGATCATTTGTTGCAATTTCTTGATCTGAGCAATGCCTGAGACTCTGAATATGACACCTGGCAGTTGAGTGACCTCCATTAATGACCTTGGAGCTCCCGAAAAGCTTCTGAAAAAGCAGAATAGACCCACTAGGAAAAAACTGATCTTTTGATGATTCTGACTGGACTAGCCTGATGAGGAAGTATTTTTGACTAATCAAAATCAGTTTGAACCCTAATAGTTGAACTTTATATTTTTAGAAAATTTTGTCAGCATCCATTTGAGAAGAAACTTGGAAAAACCTAGAAAAAAGTTCTATTTTTAGAAAGCTTCTAAAAATAAAATTTTCCTAAAATTTAGGGCCGAAAAATTGAGATATGGGTTTTGTAGACTTAGTTGCTATGAGCAGATCTAGATCGTCAGATTTTGAAAATTTCGAGTTTTTTGACCCTCATGCAAGACATGCAAATTCCCAATTTTGACAATTTTAACAAGACTTTTGACCATTTCTTCAAAATGCCTAAGTGTAGCAAAATTTTTAATTTAGGGTACAACATACTTCATGACTTATGTTTATTTTTGTGCATGCAACTTGTATTGCATGTATGCCTCATGAGTTTTGTGTATACTTTATGTATTGCGTGTATTCACATGTATGCTTCGTGTTTCCTATGCATACTTTATGTATTACATGTATGCTTCAGGCTTCATGTCTTACATATAATTATATGTATACTTAAGTATATTACGTGTATGCTTCATGCTTCATGTGTATACTTCATGTATTATGTGTATTCACATGTATGCTTCATGCATTGTATCTTAAGTGTATTTATATGTATACTTCGTGTATTGCGTATATCTATGTGTTGCTTCATGCTGGATGTGTCTTTCACATGCATGTTACATGTATTAGGTATATCCATGTGTTGTTTCATGCCGGATGTGTCTTCAACAAGATCACCCCACGTGTGTTTATAATTACTCTATGCTTAAAAATTAAGGACTAACAAATTAACTTATCTAAAATTCTGAATTATTATTAGTATCCAAATGCAATAATGAAGAGTTGTAATTATTGAAGTAAAGAGGTGTAATACCCTCAAAATTATGATACAAAAGGGAGAGCATTTCATCTATACCATCATTTGAGGGATTCAACTTAAAAATAGAACCTTAAGTAATTTTGCAAGAGACTTAAATTAGGTTCTCAAGAATAGTGATGATGTGAGAAAAGTTGTGACCCTTCAAAAGACTATGAAGGGTGGTGACTTCTTCAAGAAATAGATATAAAGGATAAATCAATTCATTAACATAAGCAATTGTCAATCAAGAAATCAAGCCATCAAAACATCAAAAGATTTTCCAAAGCAAGAACACAACTGTTCTAAAGAGTGAATGGCTTTGAACAAAACTAAATGTATAATCAAGTTCATACCACATATGGTCTACCATGTAACCTACAAATTGATCCAATGAACTTTACCTTATGAACCAAATTCACCCCTATGTGTAATGTTTAAAGTAGATCTTTTCATCCAAGGTCTTCGCCTGAGCTCTTTCCTTGATTCGGGTAGCTTTACATATGTGATTAAAAATCAAGGACATCAATATTAGGTGCACCCAAATTTGTTGCATAAGTCTATTTTAAGTTACATTATGGGTCCATAACCCACAAATCCTAGGATCATTTTTCACCATTCAACCTTGGGATAAATTGATATGGTTTCATAAAGTAGGTATTTTCCCAAGATATTTAGTACCAAACATGGAGATATGACAAAGAAAAGTGATAACCTCCAATTGAATTAGAAGATGAAACTCGAATTGGATAGTAGGGTAATGAAGAGTTTGTATCATTGCCTAGGATCCTTGCAGTGATGAAATGATAAAAAACTTGTCTTAAGTATCAAAATCTTGCCAAAATCTTGGTTTTGTTGTTGAGAGATATTGGAAAATAATAGTATATAAGACAATAGATTGTCCTCATACTTTTGAGGATGGTATAAACCTTATTGGTAATATACTAATAAACACCCTCTAAGGACATCATTGCAATATTAAGTTGAACATAACCAAGACAATCATGGCTAACTATAGAGTTTTCAACTCCTAATTACATCAAAGTATCACGACAAAAACTAATTGCATCACATGAAGTAGCAATACAAATCTACAAGGTTGATTAGGGATCTTGGCAACTTCAGAAGCATCTTAGAGTGTAATTGCTTGAGGACAAGCAATTTTGGGAAGGGCGGATTGTCATGCCCTCAAAATTGTAACACTAAAATATGAAGTATTGAAATACAAATAAATAAATAGAATGAATAACAAAATAAATATAAATATTAGCAATTTAATATTATTATAATTATAATTATCATAAGATAATATTAAAATTATAATATAAACATTAAACAATACAAAATAGAACAATTGATATTATTAATTATAATTATTATAATAATAAAAATATTCATATGAAACTAATATTCTTTTCCGACTCTGACTGCCACAAGGTACTTGGGATCTCCTTGTTGAACAGACGATTGCCATTGCACTAAAAGATCAACCTATTAATGCCCGATATAACCGCCAGAGTTAATGAATCCATGGGAGGTGGTTAAGCCATGTCATGAACTGGAGGACTGCCTTACACAACAGAAGGAGACCAAGGGCACACACCTTGCAACAATCCCCCCCAACGCAAGCGAGGGGTTTGAACCCGTGACTCAGGCTCTGATACCAATTGTTGAACAAACGGTTGCCGTTGCACTGAAAGATTGATCTATTAATGCTTGATACAATCACTCGAGTTAATGAATCCACAAGAGGTGGTTAAGCCATGTCATGAACCCGAGTGCTGCGCTGCATAATAGAAGGAGACCAAGGGCACACATTTTGCAACACTCTTGCTAGGTGTAATGTCCCCATTTTAGCCCTACGCTCTTTATGGATTGATAACCTATTTTTGGAAATCCGTAGGCTGATAAGAAGTGCAAATTAGGGTTTCCTATTTTATAGGAGGTTTCAGTTGGTCTTTTCATGGCTTGCATGCAAGAGTTTGGCAGTGAGCTTTTTGGAGCTTTCTGGGGTTTTGGAGAGCTTCAAGGTAAGGTAACATGCATGTTGAAAAAATGACATGCATTTCTCTCTGGTATCTTGCATGCAGGAAAGGTTTCTGGGTTTTTTTGGGATTTCAAAGATTTCTAGGGTGGTATGACATGCATCTGAATCTGTCAACTTTTCTAGACACTTACTATTTATAATAAGTCATAATTACTGCTCAGTTGGTGTTCAGATGAAGTCTTGCAAACTTACTATTTATAGCAGTTTTCTATTTTTGGTAAGTTGTATTTATAGCAGTGTCATTCTAGCAGCAACTCATTCATCTCTAGGTCGTCTTTCTATTTCGGGTAGTGAGGTAATTTAGTTTTGGCGTTGGCTCCTCTCTCTCTTTTGGAGCTAAGTTTCAATACTTAGGCAATTTTCATTTGTGGCTTTTGGACACCCATGCCTAGTTGATGACTTGTTGTTTTTAAAATGGGGCCTTTAAGTGGATGTCCAAGTGAGACATTAATATCTTTGTTAATGTTTTAAAATGCTTTTAAAAGGTGGACGCCGTGGAGGGAATATTAAAGTATTTTAATATTTAAAAAGTGCATTTTTGGAGATGGGCGTTCCATGAGGGAGTTGAAAAGTTTCTTTCTTGGAGGTTTCAAATTGATTCATTTTCCAGCTGAAGAGTCTATTTAATGAGGCCTTGCTCCTTGCTCCTTCATTCTTATCTTTTGGAAATTATGATAATGTTATGCTGCTGAATTGACTTCAGAGGTGCTTCGAGGAACGCGTACCTCTTAGCCATTCCTTCCAGTCTTCATGCTTGAGAGATAGTACCTAGTTGGACATACTGAAGACTGCGCTTCACTCAGGAGTGCAGATTGAGCTTCAATTTCTGATTTATTAAAGCAGATTGCTGTTGTATAATCTGTTTTACAGTTGCTGGTTCGTGCTTGGCTGTAACATGTTTTCATTCATAAGTCCTTGGGCAATTTTTCTATCATTCTGAGTATTGAAGATATCAATTCTACTACCTTGGGCGCTCCCTTCCACAAAGTTGCAGATTTTATTATGAAGTATTCAATTTTCTAGAGCTGGTCAGCCTAGCCCAAGTTGCCATTCCATTTCTAGATTTGTCTTGGGAAGCATGCACAATAATCTAGAGCTGTTTGTGATTATATCTTTCCTTGTTCCTGGTCACCCAACTCTTAGCTTTCATTTGCATTCAGTTTCAATTTTATCGAAGGTGTTTGGAGAGAGTTATGAGCATATTGGTGAAATTTCTATCTTGCTGGTTTGATTTTCTGTGTTTACTATTTCTAATCAGATATGATATAATTCTAGTTTATGTTATATTTTCTGTTCTATAGCATATTGTATCAGTTGGGAATTATTCTCTAACATACTGAGGTTCTTGATGATATATCTTTACATTATTGTGCAGCTGAAGCTATCATTGTAGAGCTGGTTTAGTAGTACTAACCATTGTTTACATAATTGCCAGTTAATCGGCGAGTAGACGATTAATCGCCAGATTTGCATGAAAACGAGTATATCCTACCTTTACTCGCCAAAATGAACAGTACAAATAATCGCCAGTTTGCTGTGCTTACTCGCTGTGGAAAAATGGCGATTAATCGTCGGTTTTTTGTCAATAATCGTAATAAATGTAAAATGCGTTTTTTTTGGCTAATTTACGCGCGAAAACGGCTGTCATTTCGCCCGTTTTTTTCACGTTTTTCTTATATAAACCCTCGTTTTCACTTATTCTTTCACACCCGCGTTTTTACCATCAATTTTAGCGCGTTTCTGGCTTCGAAATCCGCGCGACTTGCAGGGTTTGACATCGCGATTTGCAGAAGTGCGAAGGCTACAGGTAGGGTTTTCATATTTTGTTCTCAGATGTATTTTGTTCGGCCTTTTCTTTTGACGTAATCAGTATTCTTTCATATTTCTTTGCCTTCCATTGATGATATGTAAAATTGTAAATTTATAATTAATCAACACATTTTTTCTGTAGAAGTAAACGTATATTTTTTATTCATAATTGATAAATCATAATATATTGAATTTTAATATATTATTATCTATAGATATAATATAATATTATAATCCATTATGAATAGTGTATATATATTATAAATAAATAATAAACAAATATATTATTATTATTTATTTATATACACTATAATAATGTATATAAATAAATAATAATAGTGTACTTGTTTATTATTTATTTATATACATTATTCATAATAGATATATAATTATATTATATCTACAATATATATTTTTTAATTCATAATATATTAAAATTCAATATATTATGAATAAAAAATAAATATATTACTATTTATAATATTTTTTTTTGATTCAAAATTATAGAATTTATTATTTAATATATTATGAATCAAAACAAAAAAATATTATACATAGTAATATATTTATTATTAATAATGTTTATATTTTGGCTTTTGGCTTGCTAAGATGAGATTGTAATATTTATTTTAACTTTACAATGTACATACTCTGCAAAAAAAACATGATTTTATATGATTTCCATTTATAATGTAGCCATGAAATCAGATATGAGATTGAAAACACTGGCTGTGAATACTGAATATGATGATTCAAACTCAAAGTAACAATGAAACTTGAAAGTTTATAACTTAATAGACTTCTAGTTCTGCTTATTAAAGTCTCCTTTGTTTCAAACTTTCATGATTCATCATTCATGCATAGAAATTTCATAACTGGATCTTTGAATTTTAAATGGGATCAGATTGGATATCTGGTAGTTGGCACTTGGCAGCGTATGTAACCAGTAACAGTAAAGTAACAATGAAATTTTATAACTTAATCTTTACTCTATTAAGTTATAAGATTTCATTTTTACTTTACAGTTATTGGTTACATACTCTACCAACTGCCAACTGCCAACTGCCAAATATCCAGGCATACAAATATCCAATTATAAAATTTCTATGCATGGCCATGAATGATGAAAATTTGAAATGAAGTAGTGCTGAAACAAGGGTTTAATAAGCAAAAACAGAACTCATATCATCATATTTCATCAACATTTTAAAAGTTGAAATTTTAGCATATTTACTCATATGATCATATCAATTATCACATATGTATGCTTTTGCACTATGCACATTATCACATTGTATGTAAAGTTAAATTTTTAATTGTTCATATTCATAATGATAATCTGCTGCAGCGCTGCTCCCACCTGCAAATTTGCAATAGTGAATAAGGTTAGGAGTTAGGAGTTAGGATTGCAATGCCAATTTGCATATAAGTAAATTAAATCAATGTTCATTCAACAAAAAATACAAATATAAGAATGCAAAAACTGAAATTAGATAATGATTGAATAAAGTTAAACAATTAGTTGATTGTTCCTTTGTAATGGATTTGTTACAACTTACAACTTCTAATATATTTATTGTTCAACTTCTAATATTGTAGGTTAATTTATAATCACAATGGCATCCGCCTCTACATCTGTTTCAGACTCAGTTGGCACAAGTGTCATTGAAAGGAGACCCCCTGGTAGCCGTGATCCTACTTGGAAACATGGTTATTACAGGCCAGTAGCAGGCAGTGTTATTTGTACTCATTGCAAGAAGAAGATTAGTGGAGGCATCAATCGCCTCAAATACCATCTTGCTGGTATTCCTTGTCGTGATTCAAAGGAATGTGAAAAAGCCCCTTTAGAGGTGAAACACGAGATGATAGCTGTTCTTGTAGCACTTGAAGAAAAAAAAATTGAGAGGGAAAAAGCAAAAGCAGCCATGCAAGCAGCCATTGCTCCTAATTTGGCTGAAGATTCTGAAGAGCTTATGCAAACTCAAACCATTGCGGGCTCTAGTCGTGGTCCACGTATACGTGCTGGTCGCAATACCCCATCCACTTCTGCTGCTTCGAGCAAATTTCAGTTTTTTGTGCCTAGAAATATTCAAGGATCACAACCTTCATTGGAAGCAACTGGGTGGAATAAGGAGGTGCACAAAGAGGCAGACAAGGCTTGTGCAAAGTTTTGGTTTTATAACAATCTTCCCTTCAATGTGGCAAGGAGTCCATATTGGGAGTGTTTGGTGACAGCATTGACAGTTGCAGGCAAAGGGTACAAGGCCCCTACTCCAAGAGATCTAAGTGGCAAGTTACTTGAAGATGCTATTGTAGATGCAAAAGGAATTGTGGAAGAAGAAAAGAAGAAATGGCAAAAGTTTGGATGTTCAATTCTTTCAGATGGCTGGACAGATGGAAGAAACCGCACACTTATCAATTTTATAGTGGCTTCCAATGGTGTGATGGTTTTTCTAAAGTCAATTGATGCCTCCAACATAATAAAGAATGCAGAAAATTTGAGCTTGATGTTGGAGCAGGTTGTTTTAGAGGTGGGCATAGAAAATGTTGTCCAAGTTGTTACTGACAATGCAGCAGCATACGTGGCAGCTGGTAGATTGCTTCAAGCGAGGCATCCAACAGTTTTGTGGACCCCTTGTGCAGCTCATTGCCTTGACCTTCTTTTGGAGGATATAGGCAAAATTGATTGGGTGAAACCAATTGTAGAACAAGCAAGAGACATAACAAAATATATATATAATCACCCATGGGTTCTTCAATTGATGAGAGATCACACCAAGGGGAAAGAGCTTGTGCGATCAGGTGCTACAAGGTTTGCAACTAATTTTCTAACATTGCAAAGTATCACTGGTTTATTGACTTCCTTGAAGCAGATGTTTGTGAGTCAACCATGGGTAGACTCAACTTACTCAAAGAAGGCTGATGGAGAAAAGATTCAAGCAATAATCTTTGATAGTCAATTTGGAACTAGAGCATTAGAGATTGTCAAGGTAACTTCAACTCTAATGAATTTTCAGATTGAATCTTTTATTCTTAATTTAAAATTCTATAAGTATTGTGTTTCATTGTAAGGTGTAATTTAAATTTGGTTCTACTTTGTACTTTATAGGTGACTGAGCCATTGGTGAGGGTCTTGCGCTTGGTGGACAGCGAGAAAAATGTGATGGGATATCTTTATGAGGCAATGGATAGGGCCAAAGAGGCCATCCAACACTATTACATGGGGGATGCAAATAGATTTACCCCTATTTGGGAGATCATTGATCGAAGGTGGAACAATCAACTCCACCAACCCATTCATGCAGCAGGCTACTTTCTCAACCCCAAGTTCTACTTCTCTGATGGCTTCACGGATGCTAATGGGGAGGTTATGGAGGGTCTATTCACATGTATTGAAAGGATGACACCTGATTCTGAAGTGAAAGACCTCATCCTTCTAGAGTTGCAAAAATATAAGGAAGCTAGGGGGCCTTTGTTTTCTTCCAAATTATGTGAACGAGGAAGAGAGATCCAAACACCAAGTAAGAAAAAGTGAAGCCTTATATCTTGCAAGTTATGAATTATAATTATTATTACTTATTACTATTGTTTTATAATTTTATTAATATTTACAAAAACTTGAATATCTTATTGTAGGTTCTTGGTGGGAAGATTGGGGTGGAAGAACCCCAAATTTGCAAAGGCTAGCCCTTCGAATTTTGTCTCAACCTTGTAGTTCTTCTGGCTGTGAACGGAATTGGAGTTTGTTTGATGCCATTCACACGAAGAAGCGTAATAAGTTGACTCAACAACGCCTCAATGATCTTGTTTTTGTTCAATATAACCTTCGGCTTCGCACAAGAAAGGTGCAAGACCAGTCAGAAGATCTCATTGATTTGGATGAGATTGATCCATACAGTGATTGGACCGTGCAGGATGATGAGGCCTCCTTGTTTACCGAGGATGAGATTGCTGATTTCGAGAGGCAAGCTATGGAGGATTTGCCTGCAGCAGAAGTAGGGGAGATTGGAGTGGATGACATTGATGTGGTGGAGGAGGAGCCATTGCCACCTACCAACATGGTGGAGCCACTTCCACGATCTTCTACGGCAAGCAGGGAGCCAGAATCGAGTGCAAGGACCATACCCTCTACCCCCCAATTTTTCTCTAGGTTGGGGAAGAGGAAATTGTAATTTCCTAGATATGAAATTTATGATGATGATTTTCAAATACAATCATCATAAATTCATTATAGTTATTGGTAGTTTTACTATGCGGCTTCGTATAATGATGCCATTTTGTAATCCATATGTATTGAACAATGAAATTTTATATAAAACACTCCCTCATGGTTTTTAGACTCATTTGATGCATTCTAGAATTGAATTTTGCAAAAAAATGTTTTTATATGAAATTTTGCTACTTTTAAAGTTGCCGAGTATTTCCCGAGTCAAAAATTTTGGGCTTGCCGAGTACTCTCCGATTCCGAGTATGTAAACTATGGTACTAACAACTATTTATATTTCTGCACTTTAATTTTTTGTAATTACTCCCACTGAAGAAGTGGTTGAGTTTTATTTTACTTTCAGCACTTCTTGTTTAATTTCCCCCCACTGAATAAGTGGAAGTGTGGATTCATGGCTGGTTTGCCGCCTTATAAATTTAAATAACTTTGCTCCTGCTGAATAAGTGGTAGAGCTTTATGGTTGGTTATCTGCTTACTATTTGTATTTCTAGTATTTACTTTCATTCATGGTTGGCTAGCCGCCTAGCAACTTTGTATTTTATTTCCAATTTGCTAACGATCTTCGACACCGTATGCTCTCACCTCGCCCACATTGGGATCTTGGTGATCAAAACGTGAAGGGTTACTATTCTTGCTGGTTATTATTTGGAGCTAACGCTAATCAGTGGTGTGTTGTGTTCTCCGTTCCTTAGCCATCGCCTGTTCCTCTTCTGCTTTGGCTTCCTTCATTCGTTGCTTTTTTGTACGAGGGTTTGTGTTAGAACTCAAATCAAAGTACAATAAACAATAATCATCTATGCATCATTGAGAGCATTTTTTTTTTTTTGAACATTATAGTACAACAATTTCCATGATAAAGTAATCAAGTTTACATTACAGTATAATATGAGAGATCTGTTTACATTTCAAAATAAGTACAAGCAAGTACAAGAGTAAGGTTAAGAAGTCCTCATCTGTTCGGCGTCTTCCAAGACTCGGCTTGCCAACTGAAGAATTGAGGGAAGCATCATCTGAGTGCTTTTACCTCCAACCACGGACTTATTCAGTCCCTCGTGCACACCTTCCTACTGGAAGGGGGGCCCTGCCCTTCTTGCGAAAGGTGATGTTGGACTAACCCTCTAATAGCCATCTGAGCTCTGGTGGTTGAACCCTATCTAACTGGCACTGCCTGACTACTAAGGAATCCTTCCTACTAAGTCGACATTTCTGGCTAGCTAGATATCTAAGTTACATGTGAGTGTTAGGGCAGTCAGTGGCATCTGCCCTACTATGGCCATAGCATTGCACTACTATGCTACTCACCCACCCTGCTCGACTTGGAAAAGCTTACTTTAACTAGGGCTTCTAGAGATTTCTTCTACGTTAGTTACTCAAGTCTGGACACCTGTCCTAGGGCATTAAATAATAACCTACTCAAGTCTCATCTAACCTCCAATCTCACCTCTAGGCTACCTGCCACGTGAGTCCAGTAGTTCTAGGGCTAGGGTTATCGCAAGGATTGCACACCCTATAAGACCAACTGTCTTACCCGTTTTAATAGAACAATAAAATAATACTAAGCTATTGCTTAAAAGATATAAAAGACGAATTAACAAAAAGTCTTCGAGGGCTAAGTATGAGCTACAGACTATACAGTCATTACATGAGCTCTACTAACTCTTCTGAGTTAATTCTGCTAAGTTTAAGTTCATATAATTTCATAAAGAAGTATACCCTTTATACTCTTTGGCTTCATACTTTGAAGCTGTCATAAGTCATCAAGGTGATGCTGATTGTTAGCAGCATTTATTTACTAACATCTATCAGTTTACAGTTTGTTTCCATGATTTGTTCCGTTTCTAGACCCTACTGCTCAACAGGTCATGACTCAGGGAATCAACTTTCCCTCTACCTAACTCTATATGAATTTACCATTTATACTACCGAATTCATACATTATAAATCAATAGTATTTTCAACAGAATTAAAAAGAAGTTTAGGCATCTTATAAGCCAAAGACCCTTAACACAATACGTCTATCATAAGAGAGCACAACGGCAAGAAAACAGTTCATTCCTTACTGGTTATTCTTCCTGACAACCATCATTAGACCAAGCAATCTTCTTCTTTTAAATTTACTTCTCTCTTTATTGAAATTCTTCATCAAGAGTTGCTTCCGCTAGATTCCATACTTATTTACCAGAAATTTAAAGACTATATATTAAGAAAGAAGTCCACTAGCAACACTCCAGATTTCTTTCTCTGGAAACACAGACAGAAAGAAAGAATATAACATTCAGTCATACAATGCAGAAGACTACAACTCTTACGAGTATTTCATTAGCTTCATAGCATGACACTCATATGCATGTCTTATTTTCAACAACATAATTTAAATGAGCTACGTGCCTGTAATAGAAGCCTGGATCGACAACGAATTCTAAGAAGCTAGCACAAATAGTCTTTCAACTGTTACGCCCTCTCCTGGAGACGTCTCTGCCTTTATGAATTCCGCGCTCCTTCTGAACTGTCTATTTTCAGGAGATAAGTTCCTCTCCCGAAAACCCTTCCTCTTCTCTCTTTCCTATTCCCGTATCTTTTTTTACAAAAGAATACCACACAAAAGATATCTCGTCCTCGGATGATCGTTCTAGGTAGTTATCGAAACTACCTTACCGAATTCTTTCTTCCACGCCTTCCACGAACGTCAATTCCGGAATTCGAAATCAGATTAAAAGAAATTCACAGGCGATTGTGTCCGCCACTACCCCTGAAGGACGCACGACGGAAGAAAACGATTTATCGAGATTCCCCGGTTGATTTACAAGCCGCGCGATTTCCACTTCTCACGTTGCTCCTCAAAAACCCAATTTTTCCGGATGATTTCTTTGAAATAAAGCCACGTCATTCTTAGTGGCGAATTATTTTGAATCAGCATCATGGCGGATATTCACTTCACAAGTTAGACAGCTAAAACTCATTTTCGGAAAAATACGAGATGAACAATATATATACATATAAGTTAATTTAAATATAAATACGTCCAACACAAGATGAATTAGATTTACTATCTCCATCAATAATTAGAAACATATTTATTTATAAAAATAAATCCTTTTTAATATTCAATATAAACATTATTTAGTTTAAAAGGAACAAAATAATTAATAATATTATTATTATTATTATTATATATATATTTATAAGCTTACCAAGCAAGGTTACACTCAACGGTACGATTACCGACACGAAACCCAAGTTAAGCAAGTCAAAGACCAAAGAGATAAAAGAACCGGTTTCCTAAACCATAATAACACCGATGACAAACCCACTCAAGGTTCACTTGATAACCTACGATGACTGGGTGCCGAAAACTCACTTCCAGGGTTAACTAGATCCTAAGACCAACCTTAGCTCAGATGGCGATTCCAGGGTACATACAACATTACCTCTCTACTCAGATGATACTTCCCTGCTCCCGAGCATTGCAGAACGCTATCCTGTATCCAACTCCAACAACGAAGAAGGATTAGACTATCATCTCATTAATGATCAATACATATTTCAATATGCTCATTTACTGTAAGATATAAACTTCCTTTCTAAGTTCACCACAGTATGAACATCTAGGAATAAACATGGTACATATTCCATTGCATTTTCATAGCAAAATCATAAGATTTCCATCATTTTATGCATAAATACACAACATTTGCAACATTCAACATTCTTAAAGCAAGCAAAAATAAGAGTGTATATAAGTCACTAGGGTGGGATGTAACAGTTTGGGTAGATGGCTTTCTTTGTTTGTGCTCTGGTGATCGCTAGTACCTCTTCGTTCCGATCTTCCACATCTATCATATTGATGCCTTTTTGCTTGGGGCAACCGGTGTCTTCGTGGTCACTCGGTCCACATCATTTACATATTTTCCCCCCTAAACTTTGACCATTTTGGCATTCCCTGGCAAAGGGACCCCATTAGTTGCACTTCCAGCATTGTATCATGGGTCTACCTTTGCTGTCATATTGTATTCTGCTTCTTGGCCCACTCTTATTACCTCTTCTGTTGTTATGATAACCTCTAGGGGATGCATTGGAGTTGTTTTGGGGTTTCAGTGTGTGTTCGGCGGGGTTGTCTGTTCTCCTTGTGTGAAGAGCACTTGCGTACTTCTTGTTTTCAGATTCTATGGGCATTCCTTGATGGAATGTCCCATCACTTGGCAGATATCATAAAATAGATTTTTTCGGGCAGTTTTCCTTTGTGTGTCCTTCCCCCTTATAGTTGGTGCACCACAACTCTTTGGTTTCTCTTGTACTCTCCTCAGCCTTCAGCTCCATCATTCTCATCATGTCTTTACTTAATGCTTGGACGGTCTTTGATTCACCATCACTGTTGTTGTCTATGCTCTCATTATCGTTCGTTTTCCTTTTTACTCGGGAAGATGTTTTGTCTTTAGACTATGTGCATTGCCTGATTGTATGATTTGGTGTACGATGATGGAGGTATGACTTTCATCTTTTTCCTTAACAACGGGAGTAGCCCTTTGATGAACCATCGTTTCTTCAATCAGTTGGTTGATTGAGTCTCCAATTTTACTAGCAACTCCTTGAGCCTACGATTATAGGCTCATACGTTTTCATGTTTTCCTTGCTTTGTGTTGTATATCTTTGCTACGATTTCATTGTTGTCTTTCGAAAGTTTAAATTATCCTGGAATGCTTTCTTTAATCTTCCCCATGTGGCTCTCTGCTGCTTCTAGTTTAGTGTACCAGTCTATGGCTATGCCTCTGAACGTTGTTGGGAATGCTCTTAACCAGTAGTCTATGTCTTCTTGGCTATTCGCTATCTATATCGTCTCACATGTCTTGCAATGTCGTACTGGATCCTCTAACCCATTCCCCTCGAACTTCGGAAGCTTCTACCATTCCACGCTCGGACTGGCTGGCGGAGTTACCATCTTTCTTCCCTGATGTCCTCCCTATGTGTTGGACCTGATTGTTCTTGCAATCCCTTCAATCGAGGGTCTTTGGTTCAGATCCTCCAATTCTCAATTCTTCATCATCTGATATGGACAACTCTCGAATACGGCGTATGCTATTTTCAAGTTCTTTTGTTAATTCATTTTCATCATCTTTATGTTTTTCTTTGTCTAATATAGATGCTGTCCTGAAAGTGCCTTGGTTTGTTTCTTTGACTGTCATGTCCCCTTCTACTTGACATCTCTCGGAGCACAGGATTAGCCTATCATGCGACCCTCGTAGGCTGATGGATTGTATAGAGGGTCTAGTTGGAGTTGGCTCAGCTTCAGATTGGCAGTTTGGATCAGTTGGCTTTCGTTCGGGCTCATTCGGACACTTCTTGCAGAAGTTGCTATTTTTAGCAGTCAACGTGGGACCCCTGCTATTTTTAGCAGTATGGATTGTTAGCGTCCGGAATCACTTCAGTGTTCATCAGCTTCAAACGGCTCGTGCATCGGTTGAATAATGAGAGAGATTAATATTTAATTGATTTAATTAAATATTAATTATTGGAGCATTATAATATAAAGTTATAATATTTTATTATAACTTAAGTGTTTTCAATGAAGGGGGTCGCCATCATCAGAAAGGGACCAGTTGACGATTAATTTTATAATTAAAAATTACATCGGAGACTATTGAAAATAATTAAAAAGAAGTCGAATTTTTAATAATCCCTATTATTGAGGAATTCACACTTTTGAGGGTATAAGCCATTTGCATTGGAAATCGAGCCATTATGCATATTGAGTTATTGAAAATTGATCAAGTTTGGTCTGAGCAAGAAGCTTTGGGGTTTCAGTCTCGAATTCATTGGGGAACGAGCCATCTCCATTGAAAGCAGTTCAGAGGGTGTGAGATATCACCTGATCTATTGCCAGTTGAGAGATTTCTTCATCCAGAAGAAATTACAGAGCTTCATAGTGATTCAATCTTCAGAGCTTTTGTCAGGGTTTTCATTCAGAAGGCAGTTGTTCATCAAGGCTCATCATACTTAAGGGTTTGGCACTGTTTTCAAGAAGCCGTACCTTTGTACTTGCTGTTTCTGACACAGCCGTACCTGTACCAGGCCGCACCATCCATTAAAAGGGCGGATCTTCAAGGGCAAACAAAACGCTTTACTTTCAGGCTTTCTATCTTCACCATTGGAGGCGCCTCAGTGTCTGGAGCAGTCTGCAATCACGAGACAGAGGGAGAAGGAAGAATTTAATGCAGCCGTACCAGTTTTCAGTCATCTACAGCTCGCTGCAAAATCAGGTTCTTTAATAATATCAGTCAAATCTTGCCTGCATTTCTCAAAGATTTTTATTGTAATTGTTATGGCAAAAATAATGGAGTAAGTAGTTATCGATATATGAGCCTATTTGTAATAGATCTGAGCTTTTGAATTTACATGCAATTTTATATCATTTATTTGCAAAAATCGCAATTTTCATTTATTGCACAAAAACCCAAAAAACATTCAAAAACGCAAAAACATCAGAAAAACATCAGATTCAACAACAGGGGGAAACTAGGGTTTCTACAGTGGTATCAGAGCTAAGTCATGCCATCCTAAGGGTTTAGCAGTCTTATGCAGCCAGAACAGTTTGGGTCTCACAGGTATTACACACGCGTGCTGAGGTGCAAGTTGAGAGCAGAGCAGGCAACAGCATGGCTGCATAGGAATGGGCGGACAGAACAGATAATCTTAGGGTAGAGATTCCTCCAAGCCCTAGAATCGGGGCGATGCTTAAGTTTTGCATACACTTTCGAGAGATCGCCGTGCGAGTCAGCGGTCCGGATGATGTATTCTGGCCGGTTAAGCGGTAGCACTTCGAGATTGGTACTCCTAGAGGCGGAATCACCACGGTAATGACGGCGAAGTGAAGCAGTCTCGCGAGGGCACCTAGGACAGCCTCCGCGGACGTGACGAGGCCTACGGGCCTACATTTAATGAACGAGATCTTAATTGAGAACCGCGAGGAGTTGTTATTTGATATGCTTATAGCGTGAGCGAGATGAAGAGTTGGTACCACCAGAGGTCAGAGAGCGGATCACTTTTGACCGTTTTATTACTCAGAGGCGAGAGCATCACAGAGGTCGACAGGATTGGAGACCTAGGTACCAGAACAATGACCTAAAACATGCAACCAACAGGCTTAATCTAGCGATGTTCGATGGTAGTGGTAAAGTGACAGCTCAGGCTTGGATTAGTAAGCTGGACACTTTTCTTACATTACGCCCGATGGCCGAGAGAGATGCTATCAGATATGCTACATTGCATCTCGAGGGAGTAGCTTATGATTGGTGGCACCACGGTATGGTGACACTACAGCATGACAGGATCACGTCATACCAGGAGTTTGTGGACAGATTGGTTGAGCGGTTTGAGAGGAAGGATCCTGAATCCTACTTCAGAGACTTGGCTCAGTTGAGACAGAGTGGCAGTTTGGAGGCCTATATTGGTGACTTTCAGAAGTTATCAGTTATGGTTCCGAACATTTCTGAGAGGCGTTTGGTAGTGCTTTTCATGGAGGGGCTGACAGAGCCATTGCGAGGTTGGATCAAAGCCTTTGATCCTCCTTCGTTACAAGAAGCAATGAAAAAAGCACGAAGTATGGAGTTGGCAGCACCATCTAGTAGATTCAACTCCAGGAATAATTCATCTTTCAGGGACAATAAGTGTTTTAATAGAAACAGAGAGAAATCTGATTTTAACAAAGAAAAATCAGACTTTAAAAACGATTCAAAAGGTAAATTAGCAGCTCCACCTTTGGATCGAGAGGCCCTTAACGATCTACACAGGAAGAAGCTTTGCTTCTACTGCAAAGGACCCTATGACGCCAATCACGATTGTCCTCTAAGACCTAAGGGCAAGGCAAATCGTATAATGTGGGCGTACTACGAGGACTCAGAATCAAAAAATTCCGAACAGCAGGAGAGTTCTGAGGATTCAGAGGCAGAGGCTTCAGAGCCTAGAGCAGAGATAGGGCCATAGCTACAGATACAGGAGGCCCGCTTATCTAGCATTCAGCAGGAGGGCTCATTCAGGATTCGTGGTGTGTTAGCAGGACAGAGGGTCATTACCCTTCTTGATACAGGAGCTACACACAACTTTATAGATGCTAGATTCGTTGAGAAACGCGGACTCATCACTGAGGAGTTCGAGGGCATTAGGGTCAAGGTGGCCGATGGATACACTTTGAGATGTGAACGCATGATAAAGGATCTCCTTTACGATTGAACAATTATGAGTTCAAGGCAGATTACTATGTTGTTAATATGGGGGATATTGATTTGGTCTTGGGAATGAAGTGGCTTCATTCATTGGAGGAAGTCACTCTTCGTCTCAAAGACATGGAGATCCGTTTTGATGTTGACGGGAAGACTCACATACTAAAAGCAATACGGGACAGCGACATCAAAACAATTTCTTTTCGTCGGATGGAGAGGCTCATGCGTCACGACATGGTAGAGTGGGCTGCCGAGTGCACTTTAGCACCTATACAGGAGGGACAGCAAAAGACAGAATATCATCCGGACATTCAGCGGTTGAGAGTCAAGCATGAAAAGGTGTTCAGTGATATTCCACCAGGTAGACCTCCAGACCGAGGCATAGAGCACATCATTGAGCTCGAGGAGGGCGCTAAGCCCGTTATGATAACTCCTTATAGGCATCCTAAGAGATTGAAGGATGAGATAGAAAAAACAATAAAGGAGTTACTTGCTATGGGTCACATTCGGCCTAGCAAGTCGCCATTTGCTTCTTCGGTTGTCTTGGTTAAGAAGAAGGATGGAACATTACGCATGTGTATTGATTATAGAGTCCTGAATAAGAGGACGATCAAAAACAGGTATCCTATACCACGGATTGACGAGCTTATTGATGAGCTCCATGGTGCCTGTTACTTTACCAAAATTGATTTACGATCAGGTTATCATCAGATCAGGGTCCGTGAGCAGGACATAGAGAAGACTGCCTTCCGATGTCATTGTGGGCACTTCGAGTTCGTAGTGATGCCATTTGGGCTCACTAATGCGCCAGCTACTTTTCAGTCTACGATGAACAGGGTTTTTCATTCACAGCTGAGGAGATTTGTGTTGGTCTTCTTCGATGACATCCTTATATACAGCAGGACATGGCAGGAGCACTTGGCTCACCTGGAGACCGTGTTGAGTATCCTTGAGAGGGAGTCCTTGTACGCCAAGGAATCCAAGTGTGACTTGGGAATGACCGAATTGCTATATCTAGGTCATATTATCAGTGCAGATGGAGTGCGATGGATCCTGAAAAGATCCGCGCCATTATTGATTGGCCTACACCGGCAAACCTGACACAGTTGAGAGGGTTTCTCGGTTTGTGTGGATTCTACCGTAGATTCGTGAATGGTTATTCACGACATGCAGCCCCTATGACAGATTTACTGAAGAAGGGTGCATTTATTTGGACTCCGGAGGCACAGGAGTGCTTTATGAAGTTTAAGGAGTTGATGACCACATGCCCTGTATTGGCACTACCAGACTTTACGAAGCCTTTCGAGCTTCAGTGCGATGCATCAGGTGAGGGCATTGGTGCGGTGCTTATGCAGGACAAGCACCCGATTGTGTATGAGAGCCGAAAGCTCAGAGGGCCAGAACGACTTTACAGCATTTATGATAAGGAGATGCTTGCTATAATGCATGCCTTAGCAAAATTCAGGCAGTATCTTGTTGGCAGCAAATTTTGCATTAAAACTGACCATAATAGTTTGAGACACTTCTTGGGGCAGCGAGATCTTAATGATCGACAACAGAAGTGGGTCAGTAAATTACAGGCATACGACTTTGATATCTCATATATCAAAGGAACACAAAACGTAGTAGCAGATGCTCTTTCACGCAGGCCATACTTGAGCTCTATGGTTCATATATCAGAGGATTGGAGGCATATGATAGTGGCAGAGTATGCCAAGGATAGTTGGGCCTCCAGTATTGTTGAGGGATCAGCGGTTGATACCAGGTACACACTTGTAAATGACTTGATCATTTACAAGAACAGGATATATTTGATCCCAGGTTCAGAGGTGAAGAACATCATCATGCGGGCCTTTCATGACGTGCCTACAGCAGGACATCCCGGGTACTTCAAAACCTACAGGCAGATACGGGAGAGATTTACATGCAAAGGACTCAAGGCAGATGTTCTTCAATATGTGCGTGAGTGCCCTGTTTGTCAGCAGAACAAGCAGGAGAACACATACCCGGCAGGTTTATTGCAGCCACTTCCGATTCCTGACAGGAAGTGGGAATGCCTGTCGATGGATTTTATTACGGGCTTGCTTAAAGCCCAAGGGCGAGATTGTATATATGTGGTTGTGGATCGGCTTACGAAGTATGCCCACTTCTTTCCGATCACCACAACCTACACAGCTACTCAGGTAGCAGAGGTATTCTTTCGTGAGGTGTTCAGACTACATGGATTGCCTCGGAGTATTGTGAGCGACAGGGATAGTCGGTTCTTGAGTCACTTCTGGCAGGAGGTGTTCAGACTTTGTGGGACCGAGCTCACTCCGAGCACTAGTTACCACCTGCAGACTGATGGGCAGACGGAGATTGTGAATAAGTGGGTGGAAGGATACCTCATAAATTATATTGCAGGGCAGCAGAAAGCGTGGGTCAAATGGATACATTTGTGTGAGTATTGTTATAACTCGACATTCCATATGACCATTCAGATGTCACCTTTCATGGCGTTGTACGGTTATGAGGCGCCGAGTTTTCTGGATTTGCTATTGAGCGACAGTAGAGTGCCGAGTGCTGGAGGCTGGTTGCAGGAGAGTCAGGATACTATGCGGGCTCTCAAGGAAAATATCGCCAAGGCACAAAATCAGCAGAAGCAGTATGTGGATCAGAAGAGAACAGAGAGGCATTTTGAGGTGGGTGACATGGTTTACGTCATGCTGTAGCCCTACCGTCAGTCCACTCTTAGGAAGAGTGGGTCAGAGAAGCTTAAGCCACGTTATTACGGTCCTTTCAGGATCCTGAGGAGAGTTGGCAAGGTGGCTTATGAGCTTGAGCTTCCAGCAGAGAGCAGGGTACACAACGTTTTTCATGTATCATGCCTCAAGAAGGCGTTGGGACATCGTGTGGTACCGTCTGCAGTTCTACCTCCCTTAGATGATGAGGGAAAGTTGATCTTAGTACCTGAGTCCATCCTGGAGTACAGGGAGAGACAGTTGCATAGGAGGACTATTAGGGAATATCTAGTGAAATGGAGAGATTTGCCTGTTGAGGATGCTACATGGGAGAGCGAGGATATTCTGCAGCATCCGGCATTGAGATTGCTTGAGGACAAGCAATTTCAGGAGGGGTGGACTGTCATGTCCCCTTCTAGTTGACATCTCTCGGAGCACAGGATTAGCCTATCATGCGACCCTCGTAGGCTGATGGATTGTATAGAGGGTCTAGTTGGAGTTGGCTCAGCTTCAGATTGGCAGTTTGGATCAGTTGGCTTTTGTTCGGGCTCATTCAGACACTTCTTGCAGAAGTTGCTATTTTTAGCAGTCAGCGTGGGACCCCTGCTATTTTTAGCAGTATGGATTGTTAGCGTCCGGAATCACTTCATTGTTCATCAGCTTCAGACGGCTCGTGCATCGGTTGAATAATGAGAGAGATATTAATATTTAATTGATTTAATTAAATATTAATTATTGGAGCATTATAATATAAAGTTATAATATTTTATTATAACTTAAGTGTTTTCAATGAAGGGGGTCGCCATCATCAGAAAGGGACCGGTTGACGATTAATTTTATAATTAAAAATTACATCGGAGACTATTGAAAATAATTAAAAAGAAGTCGAATTTTTAATAATCCCTATTATTGAGGAATTCGCACTTTTGAGGGTATAAGCCATTTGCATTGGAAATCGAGCCATTATGCATATTGAGTTATTTAAAATTGATCAAGTTTGGTCTGAGCAAGAAGCTTTGGGGTTTCAGTCTCGAATTCATTGGGGAATGAGCCATCTCCATTGAAAGCAGTTCAGAGGGTGTGAGATATCACCTGATCTATTGCCAGTTGAGAGATTTCTTCATCCAGAAGAAATTACAGAGCTTCATAGTGATTCAATCTTCAGAGCTTTTGTTAGGGTTTTCATTCAGAAGGCAGTTGTTCATCAAGGCGCATCATACTTAAGGGTTTGGCACTATTTTCAAGAAGCCGTACCTTTGTACTTGCTGTTTCTGACACAGCCGTACTTGTACCAGGCCGTACCATCCATTAAAAGGGCGGATCTTCAAGGGCAAACAAAACGCCTTACTTTCAGGCTTTCTATCTTCACCATTGGAGGCGCCTCAGTGTTTGGAGCAGTCTGCAATCACGAGACAGAGGGAGAAGGAAGAATTTAATGCAGCCGTACCAGTTTTCAGTCATCTACAGCTTGCTGCAAAATCAGGTTCTTTAATAATATCAGTCAAATCTTGCCTGTATTTCTCAAAGATTTTTATTGTAATTGTTATGGCAAAAATAATGGAGTAAGTAGTTATCGATATATGAGCCTATTTGTAATAGATCTGAGCTTTTGAATTTACATGCAATTTTATATCATTTATTTGCAAAAATCGCATTTTTCATTTATTGCACAAAAACCCAAAAAACATTCAAAAACGCAAAAACATCAGAAAAACATCAGATTCAGCAACAGGGGGAAACTAGGGTTTCTACATTGACAAGGTTGTGGTTCACTTCAGCAATATCTTGGTTTATTTCAGTAAGGTCCTGGTTTGCTTCTTCAACAATTTGTTTCAATTTTTCTTCGTCGATCTTCTTGTTCTTTTAATTTGAGTGATCTTTGTCAGTGTTCCACGAAGTTTCCTGACGGGGATGGGTTTCGGGGACGAGGGGACCAAAGGTCTAAGTTCAGGGGTAGTGGGGGGTGATGCTGATATACATATAGTACTTGAAAAACTAGTTATAAAAAGATGTTTAAGAATTACATTTCAAATTAAACTTTGGAAAATTAGTAAAATAGCAAAATTGCAAATTGCCAAATACTAACATTTTAAATACTTGAATACTATTACTAAAAGACTAAAAGTAAATAAAATTTGACAAGTGAAATTGTCAAATTTGAGCTTTCTATTATATCGAAAATATGATATCATAATATCATATCATAAAGATGATTATAATGAGTAGTATGATACATTGATATCAAAATAAGTACAAAATGCAAAAATGTAGTGAAGGGAGGCCTCTAATCATCCCCAAACTGCTCATCACTCGAACTATTGGAATGCTCGTGGTCAAGCTCCGCCAAACTAATACGAACCAGCCCTGCATCTGAAATCGAAACATCCTCATCAATCTGTGCTGGCTCCTGTAGGTCTACATCCTATCGTGCTACTGGACTCTCTTTGTACACAAGTGTTTTGCGATCAATGAGACGCAAAGCACTATGTACAGCCACAAGCTTCTCTGCTCTCCTAGAGGTAAGTTTGTTCCTCTTAAGAAAGTGGATGAAGCTATATGTAGACCAGTTCCTCTCAACAGCTGAAGAACTAGAAACCTGAGATAACAATTGGATGGGTAGAGTGGTAGTCAAAGATCCCAATCCATGGCGAGTCCACCTCAAAATTGGGTCCTCCTAAGCCATAATTGCCATATCCATCTTGGCCGCATCTGAATAACCCCTGAGAGCAGCAAATTTGGTCTACTTAGTGCAAATCGTGCTGGCATCTACATGATCATACATCTTCTCAATGCACTTCAAGAACCCTACCTTCACCTCCACATCCTCTATTGGTGTCACTCTACTAGGCCTAGTCTTGTACCACTTAGGATTTAGTGCATAGGCTACCATGTGCAAGGGAGTGTTGAGCTTCTCCCATCTCTTGTGAATGATTGGCTGAATGTGCTCATGGTAGAATGGTAATGTGGGGTCCTCTCTCGCACAACAACCCTCATCTGATCAAGCATAGAATCAATGCACTCATACACCTCTCCAAGGTTAGGTGCATCTGCATCTCCATACCTGATGACATAGAAAACTGGAGCAATGATGGAGACAATATATTTTGCGTCACCTCAAAGCACATCACTCTTCACTGTATACTTCACCCTCCTCCCTTGCTCTATCCCGGACTTGGCCCACCTATTCCGATCTGTTGTCATAACCATTAGCTGCAGTGACTCTTGCAACTCAATCATTCTCTCCAAGAGAATGAAATAGGAAGCATATCTCGTATCGGTAGGTTTTAGGAACTCCTTCTTAGAGAAGGTCCTGAAGAGTGCATGTGAAGCATGGTGGTTGCAAATAAACATCTGCACATCTCTTGCATCATTTACCACTGCTTTGATCCAACCAATCTTCCCCATGTGCTTGAGTGCATTGTTCATGGCATGCACACAACATGGAGTCTACCAAATATGCCTATAAGCTGCCTCAACAAGTCTCTCCATAGCTTTGCACACATGTGCTGCATCTGTCACTATTTGGACCATATTTTGTGGCCCAACCTCCTCAATAGCCTCCTTGTGGACCTAAAATTGAAAATCAACATCTTTGTGATGCCCTGAACAATCATCTGCCTTAAGAAAATATGGTCCCTTTGTACATGTAACCATGATATTAATGATTGGACAATGGCTAATGTCTGTCTACCCATCCATGACTATGTTGCATCTTGTCTTAACCCGACATTCCTTCATTTTCTCCATCAACAAATTGATCTTGGAATAGTTCTTATCCAAGATCGTGGTCCTCAATTTTGTCTCACCTAGTGGCACATATGATGGTCCTCCCCTTGCCACCATCGATATCATCTCCTTCTAATAAGGAGATCGGGCTACATGAAATGGGATGCCATTGGAAAAGAAGAACTTGCTAATGGCATCATCTATGTCATCCTTGAGCTGCACATTAAACAAATCTGCTATGGGGTTACTTTGAATTTAACTTTGCAATTTCCGTTTCCCCCTTCCCTCTCCTGCATAGGCACTGGGAGAACCTGGTGTCCCTCCTACTCTCGTCTGCAAAATATGGCTGGAACTCTATGGTTGGCTATGCTAAAGATGTGTCCTATGAAGCAAAGTAGTAGGCATAGGTGCAACTGCAGCTAGACTATCATCAAGAACACCTCATAACTTATTTATTTCACCTCTCAATTTGAGGTTTGTCGGTTTTGCCAAAAAGAACATGTCTCCACACCTTTTCCTCGAATGAAAAGAAAGTGTACATTAACTCTAGTAATGCTCCCAAACCACTCTAAATCACAAAACTGGCACTTCCACTTCCTTGTGCCACCAGATGCTGCCCTTGGCTTGCCTGGTAATCTTGTTCAATACTATTTGAGATGGGATTTGCTATCAAAAGGACCCCTAGCATATGGTGCCAGTAATGCAGAAGGGCACTCTATAGTACTTGCTTCACTTGCCATGGAACTAGTTTTGGCTGCAGGCTCAGCCCCATAGTCACTTCCGTCAGCTTCAGGAGCATATTCAGATTTAGGATCACTATGAGAATGAACCTCTACCTCATCCTCACTCATGTCATGAGAGTACATTGTGACACTACAATAAAAAAATAAATTCTATAAGTACCTAGTTTCAGCCTAGTTTAACAAATTTGAAAATAAAATTTGAAAATTTGATGTTGAATCTTGATGGAAAGATGAAAAATGAACAATGAGCCTTGAAATGAAAATATGAATATGCATTTGCAGCCATGTTTATGAAATTATGATTAAAAAAGGAAAGATGAAAAACAAACAATGAGCCTTGAAATGAAAATATGAATATGCATTTGCAGGCTGCAAATGCATATTCATATTTTCATTTCAAGGCTCATTGTTCATTTTTCATCTTTCCATCAAGATTCAACATAAAACTATGTTTTGAAAATGAATCTAAAAACTTGGAAAAAAAAACAAAAAATATTGAAAAAACTTCAAAAAACAGCCATAGAAACCTACCTTGTGCTTGAAAAATCCTTCTAAGTTGGTGTAGAATGCTCCTCCTCTTCTTCTTCTCTCTCTTTCTCACCCCTCTTGCACTTGTAGCACCTCAATTTCACTCTTTCACCCACTCTTTGTTGGAAATGTTGTCATTGATGTCAAAGTGAAAAAGATGGAGTCATTGATGTCAAGGTAAAGCATGAAGATGTATTCTAGTTGCAGGCAGATATTTTATGTGTGTAACGAGGAACTAAAGGCTCACCAAAAGATAGCAAAATGAGAAGACAAATAAGCCAAGATTTCCATGAAGATTGACAAAGTATTTCAAATAGTTTGATCCATTCAAACATGGAATACAAGTTTGATCAAACAGATTTATTATCTTAATTAAGGCAGAAATTACGATATAACAGGAGTTAATATATGCAGCAATCTACAGTATGAGAGACTTTAAGATGAAGAAAACAATATGATAAATGTCCATTTATAGAAGGCAGCATTTTAAAGATTAATAAGGATTATTAATCAAGCAACGATTTGAAGATTATTTATAAAATCAGAAAAAGACAAAACCAAAAAGAGAATAAGACAGTCAGAAAAAAAACAAAACCATATAAGACGGAATAAAGAAAAAGACAAAAGTCAAAAAGGCAGTGATTAATATTTGAAAAGGTATGCAGCAATTTAGTTAAGAACAAATACGTATTTTAAAAAGCAGCACTGGGTATAAAAGGACAAATGAATAAGACAAAACCAAAAAGACAAAAATAAAATGGTGCGATTTATTTTAAGAAGAGGTGTCTTTGAAAAGGTGCAATCCATATCCAGATAAGTCAAAGTCAGTTAAATAAAAGACAAACTAAATGAAACGTCAGCTTTATAAGGTGCGATTGCTCTTAAATAAAATCTATCTCATAATGTAATGATGTCTTAATGAAACTGGAAAAGGTGCGAAGATAAGGAGTAATCCGGTTTTTAATAAAAATCTGTTACTTAAGAAAGTGAAATAATATAAGCATATGACGTATGATTGAAAAAGAGTGATCTGTTCTTATCGAAATTTAAAAAGGTGATAAAAGTTTAAAGGTAAAAATTAAAGATCAGAGTATATGTCATCGAATGGCTTGATAAAAGTTTAATAAATCAAAGTTTAGAAGAGGTGTAATTTGAAAATTGAAAAGATGCAAAAGTAAAGGGTGCAAGAACAGATTTCAAAAGATATGAACTTTCATCAAAAGTTGCAATTCATGACAAACATATATAAGTGTGATTCAATTCAGATTTGAAAAGGGTGTATTGTGTGAGTGTATTTAATGCTATATCTTTGAAACACATTCAGGTGTAGAGTGTGCTGAGTGTTGAGGAACAAGAGATATATTATCTGAACACAAGCAGGTGTTGATGGCTGATTAAAGAATTGCAGTTTATGTGTGTGTTGTGTGGGGCTGTGTGTGAATAAAGATAATATCATTCAAGTACATGCTGTATGTGTGAGTGTAGCATGGAATAACTGCTATATCTGAAGTAGAGAGTGCTGTGTGGAGAAGTAAAAGTTATATCATCAAAACACAAGCAAGTATGTGCTGTGTGGAACAACTCTAAGTCACAATCAGGTGTGTAAAAGAAGGCTGTGTAAAACAAGACAGCAAGGGGGACATGACAATGAATATCATCTAAAAGTGCAGATTAAGAAGTGTGAGAGTGTGATATGTAAAAGAAAATATCCTTCTTATACCAGCATCTCATGTGGAGATTTAAGAGGAGGATATATGCAAAATAATCAAAGAAATACTTTCAGATTTAGAGAGAGTTTGTGGAGCAGATTTTCAGTTGTATAAAGGACAGAATAAGGAAGAATTTGCAGCAGTTATATATCATATGTGTGATTAGACTTATACAGATATAAAAGAGTATATTTGCAGATTTCATGAAGGAATTGTGAAGCTTAGTTTAAATCACATTTGAAGAAAGAAATTGTGCAGATGTTGGGTCAGATTTGAAAGATAAGTTCTTGATCAAAATTGTCCATTATTTGTTGGAGAAGCAACATTAAAGGTGGAACACTATTCATTCAAATCATAATCTTTGCTAGGTTGGTGCTTGGCAGGTAGGGGTTGATACTCCTTGTAGGTTGGTGCCTACTAAATCAGCTTTAGGGGTTGGTACTCCTTGTAGGTTGGTGTCTACTAAATCAGTATTAGGGGTTGAAGCTCCTTGTAGGTTGGTGCCTACTAAATCAGGATTAAGGGTTGGTGCTCTTTGTAGGTTGGTGCCTACTAAACTACTTATTTGGTGATTCAAGTAGCTTGGTGCCTACATTCATTGTAAAAGTTTATATAATTCATAAAGTACATTGTTTGTACTGTGGTTTTCTCCCGTAAGGGTTTCCACGTAAAATCTTGGTGTCAACTTGTTCATATTGAGATATTCTTGTATAGTTGATTTGTATTAGAGTTTGAAGTTGATAAGAGTTGAGAGGGAAAAAGTTAGTTGATATACTGATTCACCCCCCCCCCCACCCCTCCTCCTTTCAGTATATCTTTGTGCTCTTCACTCTTCTCATTGTTTTCTCACTTCACCTAGCTGTTGCAAAACATGAAATGCAAATGTGAGCAAAAATAGAGGAGTTAGAGTGTTTTGTAGAGGTAGTGTGTTTGGAGAGGGGTCCCACAAGCCTTTAGGGCTATGCCCAAGGCACACATTTTTTAATTTTTTTAAAGATTTAAAAAAAAAGATGTGTTTTCATGTTGCCTAGTGTGGGAGACGCCTGGGTGTCCCTGAGACGCTCAAGGGATGGCTAGGCATCCTTGAGACATCTCAGAGATATCCAAATGTCTCCATCGTCCCTGCAACATTTCTGAAGTCTTGGTGGAGGTGGTGGTATGGCAGGAGGACGTCCACCACTCGTCCCCACGTCCCCATGTCTGAAACACGTGGATTTTGGGGCGGGCCGGGGGGGGGGGGACACGTTCCCGTGAAACATTGATCTTCGTAGTTGTTCTTCGGCTGTTTCTTGCCCGCTTGGTATTCGGTTTTTATCCTTGTTGGGTCATATAGGTATTAATTTCCGAGAGTACGTCTATGACTAGTGTTGCATTCTTCCTCCTCCCGTTTGCTTCTCTCTTTGTACCATTGCAATATCTGCTGCCTTCGTTGTTCTTGGTCGCTCTCAACCTAAAGGTCTTGCAATATAATGTAGTGATGAGCAATCAACCTTGGTAATCTGTTGAGGAGGTGGTCGACCTTTAGGTTGATGTGCAGTCTGTCCCAAATGACCGCCTGAGGGATGTCTCGCCCAAGAGCCTCCCTCTATATGTGATCCCTCAACGAGCTATCTCATAGGTTTATGAGATCCTCCGTCAATGCGTCTTCTCTATCTTTGTTGGCTTGTATTGGCTCTTCGGCTGGCTGACCCATTACGACGCCATTCTCCTGTCTATGTGGTTTGTACAAGGGTTCACTTCGGCAACGACACCTAATGTTTACTCACTAATTGATGAACATGGAGTAAATGAGAATGTACAGTAACAATTATGAAACATATCAATTACACAATGATTGCACGGAATATAGCATTGGATTCATTCATCAGATAATAGCAAGTACACCAAAAATAATAATGTCGGTCCCGACTACAAAGGAATGATCAAATATATAAGCTCGCCGATGTTGGTTGAGAACACCAACCATCGACAATGACTTGCTACAACTACTCAACTGTTGGGGATTAGTTTCCCGATTACAACTCATATTAATCTAGTGCTGTGCACAAGTATTATTTATTTATTTTATGTACTAATTGTTTGGATGAATACAACTTAATTATTTATGATACAACTGACTATAGTATTGTAGTATGTGTATTTTCTATGTTTATTTTTCTACTTGGTTCAGATTTGAGATTGTTTCGATTGGCACAATGGCAAACAAAAATAACGATGAGCTCACATAAAACACAAGTTTTTCTAAGTCTTTTCTGGCTATCCAAAATGCTAGCCTATTGTTAATGAAATCCTATATACTACAATGACAACAAAAGAGCCACAAAGTAACATAACAAATGTAGTCTTTTTCTGGCATTAAAGCGATATTCAAAAACAATTTCGAGAATCAGGAAGACAATAGTTCTAAAATGCCAGCTAGGAATGTTCAATATAGTCAAATTAAAAAATGAACCAGTAAAAAAAATCATGACCAAAAAATCTTCATTAGGGCTAATGTTCTTTATTGTATAAAATGTATGGTGGGAATTTCTAATTTTTGAGTTAGTTTAGTTCTTGATTTCATGTCATGCCTCTAATCTTGTTGAATATTTGAGTAAAATATTTCTCATGTGAAAATTATTGAAGGTTTAGTTATGCTTAGGATTCTTCTGATCATGGTGCATGTATTTTTCAAATGTTACAATCAGGTGGCTGACGTAGTCTCAGAACAAACAGATATTAAGTTAGCTTGGAAAGCCGCATCAATTTCAGATATTGATGTTCGTAGTGAAGGGGAAACACATTCTTCATCTCCTGAGATTTCTTTTGGGCACTTTGGTGAGTAATTAGGTAGAAAAGCTATGAATATGTTGTTTCTGTTAAGATCCTTAATGTCTGTTGGATCTGTGCTTGCCAGATAGTTCCGGAATATATGCAAGTCTTTTCACATTATACACGTGCACATTTAGTTTTTATCTGTTTTTTATAGTTCATAAATCTTGTTTATTTTTGATCGTCAGGTGATGCACCTGAGATGAGTACTCTGTCCACTTTAGGAGCTTCTGAGGTGCAGAAAGAAAGGTTGGCTAAAACCTTCAAGAAAAATGGCATTATGGAAATTGGTTAGTAGTTAACTAATTTGATTGCACAGAACAATGATTATTTTCCCTTCATTAACCTTTAAATTTTTAGTATATAAAGTGGTAATAGGAATAATATCCCTTATGATTCTGATTTCTACAACAATTATGATTACACTATGGTAGAAATATCGAAAGGCGAACTTTTCCAAACACCCACAGTTTTCTATAATCCACCACTATAAAACAAGTAAATATACAGTCATGGTTTAATATGTTGGGATGAGAAGTGAATTTGCTCTAGACAAGTTAGTTTAACCACCAAATACTCTATAGTTGGTCTGAAGTATATTGTTTGGGAAGGGTAATAGTTATTCTTCAAACATCTTAATGAGGTTTCTTAGGAGGCACACATCTTCCATTCTCTTTGATTGAGGTTACCCTTGGACCCTCTGGGTTTCATCACCTCATATACCTCCTGCTCAAATGAGGGTATAGTTCAAACCCAAATATCTACACAATTAATGTGATTGGGAATAAATTTGCCGAAATTTATGCCATATTGCTGGGAATAAAACTTTTTGAATATTTGAAGAGGCAATCTTAGAGTGAAGGGGCAGGTCCTCTTCAAAAGAGACTTCCAGAAATTGATCATTAAACTTTGGGCATTTATTGAGGCTTCTTAGAGGCATTCCAAAATCTTTTGCTGCTTTATTGACTCTAACAAGGCTTTTGGTTCTATTCTGGAACATTTCTGTCCTCTTTAGTACTGTTCTCAGTGTATAGTAAAATATGTTATTCTTGCCGACTATATTATGTTGTTGAGTCTTGTAATGTTAGCTTAGATAGTTTGTTAGTCATATTTTGATTACGTATTGTTGGCTCAATGGTCATGTCTTCACTGATAAATGACATATTAGACCTTTCATCATTAGATAGTTCCATACTGATTTTCTCCATGTAGCATAATTATGTGGAGTTAGGAGTTCAATTTGAGATTTCCCCATTGCAAGAACACAAACCAAGCAAAATAATGCAATCAACCACTGCAAGATTACCCCCCCAAATCACTCAATCATGAAACCCCCCCACAATATATGAGCTTGGCACTTTATGAGTAGTGTGTTTACAGTTGCCACTTGCCAAAAATAGCGAAGTGGTCTTTGATCTTGGTACATGCAAATGCCAAATTTGGCCACAAAATCAAGTACAATTTTTCGTACTAAATGAGATCAATCTGATCATACCACTGAAAAGTACATGAAAACTTATGCACTTTAAAAAAAAAACTGCACCCAAAAATGTTACCGTAGGAGTAAGATATGAGCTCCCAAAGTTCCCAAAATGAGGACGAAACAACGATGCTTGTGAGAATCTACAATTTCTGGAAAAACTAGACACCAAAATAAAAAATTGATTGTACCACTGCGTAGAGCATGAAATTCTAGCCCAATTAAAAAAAAATTGTTCGAAAAAAGGAGTCAAAATGAGCAAGATATGAGCCTCTGAAGTTTGCCTGCAAAATTGAAAATTCAATTGGAGAGCGGGGCAAAAAATTTTTAGCAAATGATGATGTCAGAAATTTTTGGGATAAAATTTGACGCCTCTCCGACTATCACACAGGAATATTCTCCCCCTGCAGAATATGCTTTGGAACTTGCGAGTTTAATTTTGACGTTCAGATCAACATGGGTCGGCTAGAATCTTTTCACCGAATCTGGAATATTTTCACCAAATCTGGAATATTCCTTTTCTTTTGCCATTGATGGAATTTTTGCCGGTTTTCTTTTATTGAGCCACCAGATTCTTTTAAAAGTGTTGTGAATTATAGAGTGGGGCCGCAGAATTCGCAAGCCAGTGGTTTTATGCCACGTGGCGGCTGACGGTGGGGTTCGTGTACCCCTTAAGGTACAGTCCGGTTGTAGATGATTTTTTATTTTTTGTTTGTTTTAATTTTAAATACAAACTTTTCAAAACAAATTTTTTTTGGAAACTTTATAAAATATTTGAAATTTTTCCCAAAAAAAAGAAATTGCGGATAGAAAAATATATATATATTTTTTGTACCAACTGTAATTATGACGATCTGGGGACCGTATGACTCCTTGGGAAATTTTTTTTTGCCTCACCGGACAACTGCTCCTATTTGGACGAATTGACAGTCAATCTTAGGGTTTTTGGCCCTTCTAGACGCGATGGTAGGGTCAGATTTGACCCAAAATGCTCCAGAAATGCAGCTACCTTCTGGATTTTCAACCACTGTTTAGCTTCAAACCCTCATAGATTTGGCCTCATATGTCTGATTTGGACGAAACAAAAGGAAAAATTGACTTTCTCGAATACTCCGGATGCAATGGTGAGCTTAGATTTGCACCAACAAGCTCTGATTTGAACCTGCAATAAAGAGCCAAAAGAACACCCCCAAATCTGGTATCTCTGTTCAAAAAAAGACTCTCTAATGGCACCCAACCTGCTTTGATACCATGTTAGAATTGACTATGGCTGCCAAGATCTTGAGACCAAATGGAAAACACAAAAGAGAGAGATGAATATGACAAGAATAAACTGTATTCTTATCAATATGATTCAATGATATGATTGTAATTGTTGTTGTACAATGTAGTAGAGACCCCTTGGTTATATAGCTAAGGTAAGATACAAGATGTCATAGGATTATGACAAGTGTCTTAATTATATGACATGAGACAACTAATCACACTTACCTAGGTTCATATGTGTTACAAGTCAAAGGATAAGATAACAACTAATGACAACTAACATCTTTTAGAAAGATTCCTTCCTAGGACCTAAGTAAACTTAACATGTGTAAATAAGTCCCCATCTTATTTACTTCTGTGCGGGATTGTTCAATCTTGAGAGAACACCATCTTGACTTATGATAATTTTCTCCAATGGAACCTTTTGTACTTCAAACCCTTTCTATTTCAACACAACTGTATGCTATAGCTGTTAATGCCCTCCTTCTAGCGCCAATTCTGTTGACGTGGTTTTCGAGACCGCACCAACACAGAATAAAGTTTCCCAACGGATACCCTATCCTCTCCTGAACAAAGTATTCAGCATGCTAAGATTGCGAGTAAGATCATGCTTTCAACTCCAAGGTTCAGAATACTTAGAATACCCTCAGTTGGTTTGATGTGAGTTGCTGTGTTCTCACGAGGGGACTTACACAATTGTTCGACAGTTGACAGCAGACAGCGGACTAAGGGTTTTTGCGTAATTCGAAGGATTTGGCAGGCGAGCACAAGTTTCCTAATTCTAATCGGAAATGAACTGAATTTAAAGGGTGTAGGGATAAGAATGTTCTAGTCTACTCTAAGGCGTGGGACATGGCGATCAATTCTCACAAGCTTCAACCAAGCTCCGTTTTGCCTCACTTCGGACAGCTTCCGCGGAACTAGTGCAATCTTCAGAGGAGTGACTTAAGATGTTCAGATCACGATTTAGCATGAAGACACCATCACAACGACGCATGCAGCATATAAACCATAATCGAAGTTAAGTTTCACAAAGTTCAGTTGACCACGCAAGGCGAACTCACGTCAGCGAGCCCGCTAGTGGTATGGATGAACGAAGCCTTGTTCAAATCGAGCACCACATTCCACAATTGCTAAGTACTTGCATGAAATGAAATCTACTTTACTTTAAGCTACTTGAGATGCTACGTGAATTGGAAAGGACGAAGAAGCCTCAACAACTATTCACAACAAAGAAGAATTCACCATCAATGAAATTCTTTTATTATGAAAGCATACATGACAACTTCTTACAAAGTATCCAAAGGGAAGACTTTCCTTCCTTTTCAATCTACACTACTTTACGTTCTACTCTATCAACTTCTCTCTACTCCTCTAAGCTCTGCTTCTACCTCTAAATCTAATGAGATTACAAATGAGGGGGACTCCCCCTTTTATAGTTAGCCCAGTCTAAAAGACGGCTAGGGTTACAATCGGCTGGATGGCCCAGATCGTGCCACCTCAGCCCTAAACAAGATTTGCCCTAAAAACCGCCACAAAGGAGAGGGGTAATAAATGAGCCATAATGTCCACCATCATCCTTCTAGAAGATTCCAATCTTGAAACACGTTCACACTGTTCTCGATCTTCTTTCTTGACGTTGTTCTTTGACTTTGCTCGAACTTACATTCTTTTCTCCATCTTAAGCTTTGAAAACGTTTCTTCTTTGTTACTTGAGCCTCAACACTTAGCCATTTTCTTGCAACTTTCTCTTCCTTCATGTGAAACTCATAACTTTATCTCCTTCCGAAGGTTGTAATATCATCATGCTTCATCACTTCAAGTCATCGTGCTCTGGCCTTGACATTCCTCCTGCAAAACAAGCGAGGAGAAGAGTATTAGAACACATCACAACATAAACTCAACTTACTTACAAGTTTTGATCTCCAAGGATTTGTTGCCTTCACTAGCCGACTTTTGCCTTCCTCATGATTCCTTAGCCAAATCTTCAACCCATCTTCCTCAAGGGCGTATCATCTTTGACAATATTAACTTCAACTGCATCTTCAAGAAATTCATTTCAGCTGCTGGAGCTCTGACAACCTTGATTTTATTCATCTCTAGCTCAGGAAAATTATCTTCATGAAGAACTTGAGCAAATTCACCTAGGCAGTTCCTTTCAATATTCATCATCCGGAGGATTTCACCTTGAAAACACATTTTCTTCATTTTGCCCTAGAAAATTTTCAAATTTCCCTTAGGAGATTCATCAACCTGGTGCCCATTTAAAATCTTCATCCCAGAATCCTCGACAAGCCTTGGAAGACCTTAAAATCAACTCCTCATCGATAATCTTCAATACCCAGAAGAAAATTTTCTTCAGAACGCATCGAATCCATGGGTGCGCAACGAACGGGTTCATTTAATTTTCTTGAATTTTGAACCTTAGAAAATTATTTCCCTGTGAAATTTAAATCCGTTTTTCACATCTGTAAACATCTTGAGTCGTTATGACTTGAGAAATTTTTTTTTTATCAATCCATCCTGCAACGCTAGCATCCTGACTTCATCACTGGCAACTCATCTGTGCTTCAAGAAAATTTCACTACCTTGGGTCTAGGCGTATTTTCTAAGGAAGAAAATAATTTGCCTTAGAAAGTTTTAGATCACTTTGAAAATTTTGCCTTAGAAAAATTTCACCTTGGAATTTTTTTAGTTTTGATCACTTTGCCTCATATTTTATTTCACACTTGGAAAATATCTTCACTTGAAGCTTCAACGTCTTAGGAAAAATCTTCATCACCCCACCTTATATTTCATTTTACCACCCTAGGCGCATAGCACACTTGGAGAAAATTAAAAAAATCACGCCTAGCATTTGTTTCACCACCTCACACGCCTTGGAAATTTTTTCTAACACCTACCACCTTGGGCGCATGTAGCACTTGGAGGAAAATACGCCTAGCATTTATCTTGCTTTGACCACGCCTAGAAGTATTCACTTACCTCTTACCTTATTCACCACCTTACACTTACTTTTACAACTTCAACTTGGGCGCATTTCTTATGTAGAGGAGGACGAACTTCTTTTCCAATGCCACCTTGTGACCTTTCAACTTCCCTCTTTTGTCCTGATATGCCTTCTTTTGGGCGCATTTTAGCATGTGTGGAGGATTAACATCTTTGACTCCTTGACTTTTTCCAGCTCATTCTTGCATGGGCGCATTTTGATGGGTGAGGAGGATATCCTCAACACTTGGAATTTTTTTATCTCCCTATTTTCCTTTGGGCGCATTTGAGGTGTGGAGAAGGATGAGCATCTTTGACCCTTTGACTTCTCTTGTTGAACTTCTTAGCATGGGCGCATTTTACTAGTGGAGGAGGATATTTCTAACTTAGAAATTTTTTCATGCTTCAAGGCCAAGATGGGCGCATTTTGGCATAGGAGGTGGATTTTTTTGTTGACCTCCTTGACCTTTTCAAGCTTCTTCTTTTGGGCGCATTTTGCCATGGCTGAAGGATGGAAGTTCATACTTAGAAATTTTTTTGTGCTTGGCATTGCCTTGAAGGCGCATTTAGGATAGGCAGAGGAATGAAAAAGCGTTGACTTCCTTTGACTTTTTCCAGCTCATTCTTGCATGGGCGCATTTCTTATGTAGAGGAGGACGAACTTCTTTTCCAATGCCACCTTGTGACCTGGGCGCATTTTGCCATGGCTACTGGATGAAGTTCCAGACTTAGAATTTTTTTTTTCATTTTTCGCCAGTATTTCATGCCCTGCTATTTATAGTAAGCCCTCTGAATTTGCATCTCTGAAGCTCGGAACGACTTGAAATTTTGCACACTGCATCCTCATAGCCTTATTGTCCCATCGACACTGCCATTTTTAGCCCATTTTTGGTGGTGATTCACTATAAATAGCCAATGCTTGTTTCTGATAGCTCCACTGCTCCGATGAACTTGAAATTTGAATGATGCGCTCCTCACCACGTGACCTGTCCGTCGACATCAACGCATGCACCGACTTGCTATTTTTAGCCAGTTTCCAAATTGACTTACTATAAATAGTAAGTGCTCCGTTTGACTTGAAATTTCACCAACAGATAGCCTGAAGGATACCGATCGCGATGGTTTACATTGGTTTTGAAAATTCTGACTTTTACGCCTCCTTTTGGGTCCCAGTGGAAACCCTAATTCGCTCTACATGCGTATCAAATGGTCTCTGTTTCTCTTCGTTTCTGTGGCACTGCGATCAGCTCGTGATTCTGAACTGCTGGGAGGTGGCTGCCGGGACACACCGCTAAAATAGCAAGTTCCTTCTGAGTGATTATCTTCATTTGCATGTCACACCATCGCGAAGCTCTCGAAAAACCATCGGAATCATCAGACATGCAAAGAAACCGACATGCAAACCCTAAAATAGCCCGGGAAATTTGAAAGTTGTCGTCTCGTTTTGCATGTTATATCATCGCGAAGGTCTCGAAAAACCCGGAAGGAATATGCCAACATGCAAAGAAAAACTCTGCATTTGAACCCTGAAATTTGTGCCGGAAGCTGGACTGCTAAAAATAGTAAGTTGTCTGTTCTTGCTCAAATTTTGCACGCAAGCAGCCTGATATGCTCTGAATGCTGTGTGACTGTCAGAATTTCAAAAATGCTGACGAATTGCCTGTAATTTCACACTTACTAAAAATAGTAAGTACCTCAGAATTCGATGAAAATCTGCTGGAGACCTGCTGGAAGCACACTGATAACAACGTTAATCTCAATTTTCAATTTATCGACTTCATTCGACCTTGGACTGACCAGGAAAGATGAAACCCTAATTTTCAGATTTGGCCAAAATTTCACGTTTAAGCTCAATGACGGATACATCCCCCAAAAGGCAGACCAGAGAAAGGAGACAGACACAGAGAGAGAGAAAAGCCAAAAGACCAGAATGGAGCAAAAATTAGGGGTCCCCATCTTGAATGGGGCGATGTGTGAAAAGGTCACAACAATTATATGACATGAGACAACTAATCACACTTACCTAGGTTCATATGTGTTACAAGTCAAAGGATAAGATAACAACTAATGACAACTAACATCTTTTAGAAAGATTCCTTCCTAGGACCTAAGTAAACTTAACATGTGTAAATAAGTCCCCTAGTAATGAATTAACTAGGTACAAGACTTTATTTACACCAACAAGATAGTTTGTTAGTCATATTTTGATTATGTATTGTTGGCTCAACGGTCATGTCTTCACTGATAAACCACTTGTTTGATCAACCAATAAATAGTTTGGTAAAAGGTGTCACCATGACAGCTCCTCCTTGTACCAAGCAAAAGTATTGCTCTATACACTACCTATACTATCGTTATCTATATTCTTTTCTTCTTTCTTAATGAGATGTTATTACAAGTTTGTTTTCTAGCTAGTATTCTTGGCAGTGTTATAATTTACAGCAAGCACTCCCTTTTTACAAGCTGTGTCATATAGATGTTTTTGTGTCGTTTCATTACTGTCATCATGTGGCTCTATAACAAAATTCTCTATTGATTCCAAACTCCCATGACCTCTCTAACTTCTTAAAGAATATAGTAGGAGTCAAGTAGTGTAACTCTTCCAGCCAAAGCTTTTTAGTATTTACGTTGACGAGTTCAATTTTACTATGTAGTATTTTCTTGTGGATGATGGTTGTATAGTAAATTATGTTCTTAGCTCTATACTACTCTTTATTGATGATGCTGTCCTTTTATCTTTCTCTATTGATGATTTATAAAGAAAATTTGATGTTCTTTGCTAGCTTCATCAGCTTGAATTCCATCATAGCACCATATGTCAAAAAAAGTAATTTATATTAATTTCCAAATGTCAAATTTACAAGTTACAATGTTTGAATTAGGCCAACATCGCCTCTTAGTCAACTCAAATTACATCATGAAGTACAAGTACAATAATCAAGAATGTTGAATTCCATGTGATTCCTCTTCAACACTCGCCATATCTGGTGGACGAGAACATGGTTCAAGCGCATTTCCACCCAACCACGAAGCTATGCTTCCCCAAAATTCTTCCTAACTTGAAGAATACTCGACCCTGCACGGAATACTTAGCAAGAGATACAGTATGCAAGGTGGAATTTGGTGCGTGCCAAACATCTACATGCATTTCTATCTACGCTTAGAACATGCAAGATCTATGCAAGGAAATGGCAGAGAGTACATCATAAAGTTAAAACCATTCAACATAATGGACTACAAACGCTTGGCCAAGCATATGCTGTATACAACTAAAATAATAGATTTTGGAAAAGAAAAACCTATCTCTCTATTAACCCATTTTCAGCACCCGTCTCAGAAGATAACGTCCCACAACATAAGATAACTTACATCTTATCCAAATTTTGACAATTGCAAACAATCAATCTGGTTTTCCAACAGTTTTTCCCTAGCCAATTGTTTCATGTTTACGAATCAAACTATCTACATCATAGTCTATGTATGATTCATTTGGCTATGCCTACTTAGTAGGCATATGCAAGAACTTAACCAGATTTGACATTTAAGCAATCAGATTTTAAATGCAATATATGTTCATTTCAACAATATGATAAAATTATCACAGTACATGCATCAATTTTCTACAGTTTTCCATTATTTCCTTTCTTCCTTCTTACTTGGACTGAAATCTACATTTCATATAAAGAAAATAGTATAATTTTTAAGGAAGGTATTGTTGACGTGGTTTTTGCGACTACACCAACACAGAATAAAGTTTCCCAACGGATACCCTATCCTCTCTTGAACAAAGTTTCCTGTATGCTAAGATTGCGAGATAGATCATACATTTAACTCCAAGGTTCCTTTAGTGCGAATAGTCTCGGTTGGCTTGATGTGATATTGCTGGTATTTCAAGGGGACTTACACAATTGTTCGACAGCTGACAACAGACAGTAGACTAAGGGCTTTCGTGTAATTCAAATGATTTGGCAAGTGAGCACGAGTTTCCTAATTCTAACCAGAAGTGAACTGAATTTAAAGGGTGTAGGGCCTAAGAAGTTCTAATCTACTCTAAGGTGTGGGACATGGCGATCAATTCTCACAAGCTTCAACCAAGCTCCGTTTTGCCTCACTTCGGACAGCTTCCGCGGCGGTGCAATCTTGAGGAGTGACTCAAGATGTTCAGATCACGATCTAGCATGAAGACACCATCACAACGACGCATGCCAACATATAAACCATAATCGAAGTTAAGTTTCACAAAGTTCTAGTTGACCCGGCGAGCAGCTAGTGGTATGGACAAGCGAAGTCTTGTTCAAATCAAACACCACATTCCACAATTACTAAGTACTTGCATGAAATGAAATCTACTTTACTTTAAGCTACGTGAATTGGAAGGACGAAGAAGCCTCAACAACTACTCATAACAAAGAAGAAATCACCATCAATGAAAAATTCTTTTGTTATGAAAGCATTCATGACAACTTCTTACAAAGTATTCAATGGGAAGACTTTCCTTCCTTTTCAATCTAAAATATACTATCAACTATCTAATTGCTCTCTACTCCTTCTCTGCTATCCTAACTCTGATCTAATTCTAATTTCTAATGAGGTACAAATGAGGGGGACTCCCCCTTTTATAGTTGGCCAAGTCCAACGGACGGCTCAGATTACAATCGGCTGGATGGCCCAGATCGTGCCACCTCAGCCCTAAACAAAATTCGCCCTAAAAACCGCCACAAAGGAGAGTGGAGTAATAAATGAGCCATTAATGTCCACCATCCTTCTAGAAGATTCCCGTTTGTAGACGCGTTCACACTGTTCTTGATCTTCTTTCTTGGCGTTGTTCTTCAACCTTGCTCTTTGTCACTTGAGTTATACTAAAGTCCCAACACTTAGTCATTTTTTCACAACTTTTCTTCCTTCAAGGTTGAAATGTAATCGTGGAGTACTTGCTTCATCGCTTCAAGTCATCACCGTTTGATCTCGACGTTCCTCCTGCAAACAAGCAAGGAGAAAAGAATTAGATCATCTCATAATATAAATTTAACTCACCAGGATTTTCATGCTCTAACTTCCAAGCGTTTATCGCCTTCACTAGCTAGCTTCGCGTTCAAATTCTTCATGCCTTAGCCAAATTTCCAACCCATTTTGTATTCTACTTGGCGCACTTCACTCTGACATTTCATCGAACTCAGGCTCGAGAAAAATTCTTTCATCAGGAATTTGATCAAAAATCATCTAGGCCATCACCCTCAAATTCATCATCCACAACACTTTATCTCAATAATACACTTATTCTTTGCCTTAGAAAATTTTCAAATTTCCCTTAGGAAATTCATCAACCTGGTGACCATTTAAAATCTTTACCTCAAAATCCTTGGCAAGCTACGGAAGACCTAGAAAACCATTTCTCATGGACAATCTTCAATACCCAGAAGAAAATCTCTTTCAGAACTTGTCGAATTCATGGGTATACAACGAACGGGTTCATTTAATTTTTTGAATTTTCCACTTCGGAAAAAAATAATTTTTTTTTTAACAAACTTAATCCCGTTTTTCACATCTGTGAGTATTTCTTGTTGCTCAGACTCGAAAAATTTCTATCAATCTTGTTATGCCAACATCTTCTGACTTCATCATTGGCAATTCATTCGGGCTTCAAGAAATTCAACCACCTTCAAGGTCTAGGCGTATTTTCTAAGGAAGAAAATACTTTGCCTTAGAAAAATTTTGAACCACTTTGAAAATTTTGCCTTGGGAAAATTTCAACTTCATTCACCTTCCTGTGGTGAGAAAATTCATCAACTTCTCTTAGAAAATATTTCTTGAAAGCATATCACACGTAACATATTTTATTTTTCACTTGGCAATTTCCAACGCCTAGGCATGTATTACTCATCCCTTGGCAATACTCTCCATTTGAATCTTAGGCGCATTTAGCTTATTACCAAGGATTTAAATTCCCACGCCTTAGCAATCATCATCTCTCCCACCTTAGGCGCATATCACATTTCATGAGGAACATTTTGATTAAAAAAATTCCAACGCCTAGGATATTATTTTATCACATGGCAATATTAATTCTCAAGTCTAGGCGCATTTCACACTTGCTTAAAGATGAAACCCTCAACATGACTCTTGAACTTCCTTGTTTTGTCTTCACATGGCCCCATTTGGGCGCATTTTGCCATGCAAGAAGGATGAAACCTCCCACGCCTTGACCTCTTTGACCTTTTTCTAAGCTTGGCGCATTTCATATGTTCAAGAGGATTTTTAAATTTGTGTTTTACATGCTAAGTTGGGCGCATTTTACATGTCTAAGAGGATGAAAATCTGCAACGCCACCTTTTGGAATATTCCCTCCTTGTTTTGTCTTGACATGCCCTCATTTGGGCGCATTTTGCTATAGGAGAAGGATGAAGATGTTGACCTTTTGACTTTTCTTTTCTAGACATGGTGCATTTCTTACTTGATGAAGGAGGAATCTTTTTTCAACGCCTTAGCTTTTGTCCTCACATGCCTTGATTTGGGCACATTTTGCCCATGTAGGAGGATGAACTTTACACTTAGAAAATTTTCAAATCATCATGCTCTCAAGGTGGGCGCATTTAGCCTATGCTGAAGGATGAAAAACTGACTTGTTGACTTTCTTGGGCGCATTCTTGCCTTGATGAAGGATGGGCGCATTTGGAGGGTGGTGGAGGATATCGCATACTTAGAATTTTTTTAGCACTTTGCTTGCATGTGAGAGGGCGCATTTCACCCCTTGAGCAGGACGAAACTTAACACTTAGAGAATTTTTAAACTTTCTCCTTGAGGGTGGGCACATTTTGCCTAGGCAGGTGGATGAAGTTCTTGACTTAGAAATTTTCTCAGCCATTTGTGCTTGAGCGCGCATTTTGCTATGTGAGGTGGATGAACATCAACACTTAGCCATTTTTCCTCGTCCCTGCCAGCTTCTCCATGCCTTACTATAAATAGTAAGTCTCTTAATTCTTACACCTCAGAAGCTCAGATCGACTTGAAATTTTGAACACTAGATCCTCATGACTCCATTACCCTGCTGACACTGCCATTTCGGGTTGACTTGCTAAAAATAGCATATTTCTGGAGGTGTTTTACTATAAATAGTAACTTCTCGTTTTTGGTATCTCCACAACTCTGTTTGCTCTGAAATTTGAGATGGGGCGCTCCTCACCACGTGACACGCCTACTGACATTGGTATGCAACCCGATTTGCTATTTTTAGCCTGTTTCCAAAATGACTATAAATAGTAAGTGCTTCGTTTGACTTCAAATTTTACCAGCAGACAGCTTGAAGGATGCTGATCGCGGTGATATACACTAGTTTTTGAAAATTTTGACTTTTTACCCCTCTTTTCAGGCCCCGAAGCTGGAAACCCTAATTTGCTCTGCATGCGTATCAAATGATCTTTGTTTGTCCTCGTTTCTGTTGCATTGTGATCAGCTTGTGATTCTGAAGAGCTGGGAGGCGGCTGCTGGGATGCACCTGCTAAAAATAGTAAGTTCCCAAATGAGTGATTATCCTGTTTTGTATGTCATATCATCGCGAAGCTCTCGAAAAACCCACAAGGAATATGTAGACATGCAAAGAAAACCCTGACATGCAAACCCTAAAAATAGCCTCGGAAGATTGAATTCTGAAAGTTGTCATCTCATCTTGCATGTCACACCATTGTGAAGGTTTCTAAAAACCCATAAGGAATCTCTAGACATGCGTTGAAAAACTCTGCATATAGGGCCCTGAAATTGGCTCCGGAAGCTGAACTGCTAAAAATAGTAAGTCCTCTGTTTCAGCTCAAATTTCGCATGCGAGCAGCTTGGTGTGTTATGAATGCAACATGACTGTCAGAATTTCAAAAATGTTGACGGATTGCCTGTAATTGCACACTTACTAAAAATAGTAAGTAGCCAGAATCAGATGAAATTTTAGTGGAAGCTTGCTGGAAGCACACTGACATCAATGTTAGTCTCAAATCTCAATTTACTCACTTCATTTGACCTCAAATTGGCAAGGAAGCTCAAAACCCTAATTTTCAGACTTGGCCAAACTCACGTTTAAACTCAATGACGGGCACAATCCTTGAAAGGCAGATAGCAGAAAGAGAGGGAGAGACAAAACCAGAGCCAAAAGACGAGGAACGGAGCAAAAACTAGGGGGTCCCCATTTTGAATGGGGTGATGTGTGAAAGGTATATCGTATGTATGTGTAATGCATAAATGGAAGATTTATGCATGTACACATATATGGCCTTTTGTAAAAAAAAATGGTGTATTAGTATACGTTCTTTTTAAACAAAAGAAAGATTCATTCCACATACAAATTTCCTATATTAAGATAGATATCAACTTTCATCAGATGTAGATGAAAGGAACATAATCATTAAACAACAATTTCTAGACCATGAAATAATACTATGTTTCAAACAATATGTCACTAAGTTGTTCTGCATAAAATCATCTTGTAATTGATAACATGATAAATCTGCATATTTAATTGAATCCAAACATACTAGATTCAATTTGACCTCTTTTCAAACGTGACCATTCATTGTATAAGCAATCAACAAAGTTACTCTTAATTCGTTTTGTTCAATTTCTTTAACAAGAACATTTAGAAAATAACTTCCAGGTCTTCATTTATGTCACATAACGAAGGATACATCAAATGGATAAGGGTCGATATCATATACTTCAAGTAAGTCTGTCACGGGTCGAAGTATCGATTTGTCCTTAAGGAACAATTTAATTGTTGCTCTGTTTGAAAACAACTAGATATGGTTTTTCCCATAGAACGAATGTTTATATTGTTCGGGCTCCTTTCATTCTTCTTAGGGCTTCAGCATTGAGGCCGATACCATCATTTTTCGTATTGTTCGGAAACGATATTGAAATCATTAACACTATGTGGATCGATATGAACACTATTATGTTCTTCTCATTCTTATAAACATCTGATAATGGGTTAAGGAACACAAAGCATGTTATTGTTTAGAATGATAGCATGCTTTTGTTCGATATTATACATCATATATTTCACTCAATGTCTTTTAAACATTTGGTGTCTGTCGACCAAATAGTAAGGTCGCCATAAATAGGGATATGAATAACAGCGATAAGAATCACTTGACTTGATATATCATAACAGACTAATTGTCTGTATATATATATATATATATATATATACACGAATATACAACGTTTTCATTTCCTTTTAACATTTAATTTGGAACGATGAATCTTCATCGTGTGGCCCATTAAGGCACGGTTTAACATCAATGAATAATCGATTCCTTTTGGAGTCCAAACTTATCAAATGAAACAATGAGAATCATTCGATACAACATCATGTTACAGTGATAAATACATACAGATCTTGGAACAATCATATTGTTCTCAAGTTTATTTCACCCGAACCAAAGATTTATTGATTACATAGATTGGATGCAGGTTGGACATCACCCAAATGAAATAATGATACAGTTGACGCGATAGCATCAAGGATGATCTGACTGAGATGAGACACATATAATATTCTGAATGATAGGGCAAATGGATTTTCTTCAAATCAAAATAACAGATAGAAAATAAGAGGATTCTAGAATAGAAGAAAAGCATGTTTACAATTGAAACATTCTAAAAGTTACCGAACATACCTTTGTCAAGCACTCAATCGGCCAAGATATGAGGTGAAGGCCTTTTGAAAGCTAAGGAAACAACTCTTTCCTTCCTCGGCTGACCAACTCAATATCCCTTTTTCCTTTGGTTTTTCAACCAAAATTCATCCCCTATGTTTTCTCTCAAGTTATCTCCTCTCTTTTTGCATGCTTTTTGCAACCACTAACTCTACGTTTTTCTCCAAAGTTGGAAGGTGCCATTATGGGTAGTCGTCTCCCACTTCTTACACATAGATTTCCCTCTGATTTTGGGGGTTAGGGGCGGCCTCCACCCATTCGGTTCAGTTTAAAATTCAAATGTTGGATTTAAATGAATATCAACTTGAAGTTAATTAGTTTCAAATAATATTTTGTTCCTTCACACACACACACACACAAATAAATATATATATATATATATATATATATATATATATAATATTCAAATCATTCTCTAAATGAAAATTTTATTGCACATATGCATTTATACAAGCAAGAATACTCCAATCACTAGTGTTTTCTTTTCTTTTTGAATGCAATATCATCAAATAAACAAAATAGACAAATAATGTATCATATTTGTTTTCCACAAGCTTACTTATTTATCCATTAGTGCATTTCACATGAATAGCAATTTCTGCCATATTGCAATTTCTATGTAAATGTCATGATTTTTCAGTGGTGTGTGCACATTCTAGATTCCAATCTTGCTTACCGTTCTTCATCCAGCTAAATATTCCCACCTCAACTATGTTCTCGGTCTTTGACCTGTTCCTGCATTCACACACTTGCGCTTGCAGAGTTTCATTAGTAACCAATGACCAATGCTTGAAACGAAATGATTCCATTTCATATCATAGCATTCATCTTTCGTATTCCATGATATGACTATAAATACATTTCAAATGACATTGAAATCATAAATTTATCACATTTCAAACTAATAAATTTTATTTTTGATAAATATTTGAATAACTTTAACATTTATTAAATGCAAGCAAAAATTTGAGACATGACAGAATTAGTAAAATTAAGGTTATTTTGTTCATGACATCTAGTTGTGCTAAATTAGTTTTCATTTTTTCTACAACACTAAGCGTGCTGGTGTAACAAAGGCTTAGTATTCCAGTGTCCAGCTCGGTAGACCATCTTTCATTTTACCTTGCCTCACAATCTCATCTTTGTAAGTGGTATGCCTCCACTTTGGTCTTGGAGAACCACTTTTTCAGATACATTTCCAGACTATTTGTTCAGATATACACTTTTCAATGCAGCCATTAATTTTATTATTCTTAATTGGTCTGAGGTTTGAGACCCTAGTGTAGGGTCTTATCACAATGACTTTACATTGTAAATTTATTTCCCCTAACTAAGGATTGAGCTAAGGTTCAGTCCAAAAAGCTTAATTCAAAAAGTCAGCAATTCTCCCTCTTAATTGGATTATTTGGGTCTTCCATCTACTTGTGCTTCCCCAAAGCCAAAGGCTTTTCTTGAAACTCCTTGAATATTTACTAGAGATTGTACTCATTTTGCAATGGGCACACTGATAATGGTTGTGAAATTAAAGGTAATTCTCAATTAGTATGAAATACACAAACAATTACAAATAAGAATTTTTGCAACAGGGCTTCATTTTAAATATAACATGATAATCTCTTTGAACCTTATGGTAGTCCAAATGTATATCTTGAGCATGATGAGGAGTATTGATATATCATGAAGGGAATGACCTAGAAATTTGTGATTGGTATTGCATGTAGATGATCCTCTTCTTGCCACCTAAGGGCCAAAAATGCACCATCCTACATGTGTGCATATTGCTGGCAGGTGAAGATGGAGGAAATGTGTTGATTAATAGGACGTCATACCTCAAGATAGCAATGAATGTAAGGCATTGATGGTCTTTCTTTCGAGTTTCTGTTGTCACTCTCTCAAATGCTGACCCTTGGGATTTATGGATTGTCAAGGCTCACATCATCTTTAGGGGGAGTTGGTAGGGATTACCAAGAGTTAATGAAATGATTGGCACAAGTTGTGGGTAATCTATAACTTGTTGGCCAACACACATGGAATGTCCCCAATTAGACAACCTTAGAAATAGATGAAGTTTTAAACATGTGCAAGCGAAATTGATGAACAAATACCAAATGTAGGTGCCAACTCTATTGAAATTGATGCTGATCTGCAATGTGACAATTGCAAAAACCCTTATCACTCAAAATAATCAATTCCCAACAGCGGATTCAAACACTCCCAAGCTTCTATGATTCTTAAAATACCCCCAAAGCAAAAAAAAACAATTATTACAGAAATTTTGAATTATCTATAGGCTGTTATAATTCTGAAACCATCATGCATTCAATCATATATAGCGGATCTGATTACTATAATAAATGACAACTCAAAATAATTGGAAATTAATCATTTTCAGCAGCAATAAAACCCTGGATCAGCATTAGCAAAGATCTGCAAATAATTATTAAGGTATTTTATTGATTTTAACTCATAAACAAATCAACAATTTCACTTACAATAATATATAGGGCCTGGAAATCAGCAATATCTGATAGAGAATAGCGATTCAACTCCTCCAGTAGCAGCAATATATCTGAAAACCCTTGTAAAATCAGCAGCTACTGAAGATAACTCCGCAATATATGAATATAGTTTGGCAATTATGTGATATTTTGTAGATCTAAACCCTTATCAGTAGCACCGGCATTAACATATCCAAAATTAGCAAGGTTACAATTGTCTGACAACACTAGGATGCAAGATATAGGCTGAAAAACACCCTAAATAGCAGATCCAATGTTTGATATGACTTACAACAGCAGAAAAATAATCCAAACCCTAGGCACAACATCAAATATGGCTTCAAACATCAATCAAATGCCGGACACAACCATTATTAGGGTTGGAAAACATTGATTAATGGCCGGAAACGTCAACAAACATCAAATCCAAACCCTATGTTAGTAGCGACAACAAATCTTCCTGAAAATGATGGCTGGAAGCATGAATTAATCAGCTGTAATATCTGATGAACAACAGAAATAGTTTGAAACTCTAAGCGCCTTGATGATGATAGCTGGAAACAATTATCAAAAGTGGGGCACAACCATTATGGTAGCTGGAAATATTTAATTGATGGCTGGAAACATCACAAATGGCATATCTAATAGGGCTGTACTGGATATGCCTAAGGATTGGTTTATGATCTTGCTGAAGGAAGGAGTCACTCTTGTTTACAAAACAGAAATACAGTCGGCCCATTTCTTCCCTCAGGGAAGGAACAATTTAAATGAAGAGGAGCTGAGACTGCTGCACCAGTACATGGAAGAAAAGAAAATTGCTGCCCCTGATCTTGAAAGGAAGAGGAACAAGGAACCGCCAAAGTTTGATCCAAAAGAAATTCCTGACAATGTGATAGAGCCCCCTTTGGGAGCTTTTAACCGTATGAAGCAGAATGTAGCAATAATGTTATAGGGGCTTGGGACTAGTTCTTGTTGATAGTGATAATATGTTATAGCACTGATACTCGACTATATTTTTGATCTGCAACAACACTAATACTCACCATTATTTTTTGCTATGTAACATCACTGCTATAGTCTGGGGCTGCAGCTCCTCATAATGTAATTTGTTTTGATAAACTATCTTTAATAGAAAAAAAAAAAATTCTATATTAAATTAAGGAGCGAAAGTTTCCTTATATAAGAGATACAAAAGATCTATCCATAAAGGATAAGGTTGACAACTAATAAAGCAAAGGATAAGAACTTAACTAAAAGAATAAAAGAATATTCCTAAAGTCTATCCTAATGACTTAATTGACCTCTATAAGCTAAATATTACAATATTACTTTAATATACTCTTAGGGAAGGACAGAATAAAAAAGTGGGTATCACAGCTTTTTGAGGGGTCCATAAACACTTTCCAAAGGGTTGCCACACTTCTGTGAGCATAGTAATAATATGGAATCAGCACGGTGTGTTAGCAAATGTTAAATTTATGAATTCTAGAAAATTTAATCTGCTGTTCACATCCAGTAAAAAGGTCAGAAAACTGTATTGCCTCTCTCTCTCTCTCTCTATATATATATATATATTGTACTGTCAAATATTGTGGCTGATTTTAATAGTTGTTATTAAATCTCTGAATTTTATCATAAGCTGGTTTATCTTGGGAGGAGACATTTTGTATCTATTTGGTGATTATACATGTAAACTTTGTGTGTGCATTGTTATCTTAAAATATCACTTGTCAAACAAGTATAAAAAAAACACAACAAATTTTTAGTCGTACTATTACAACCATTGCCTCTATTTGTTAACTCCTCTTTGAAGGGAAGTTAACTCTTGTTGGACCCTTGTCATTGTGAATCATTCATCCAAGATGCTATAAATAAATGTATTTTATTTGGAATATTAGAGAATGAGAAGGCATTGAGAATGCCAATTTCTGTTCACCTGAGTTGTTAATTTCTGCTTCTGCATAGAAAGTTGGTAGTAATTAGTTTGATTGCCAAAGGTCTTAGATAGAGGTTATTGGGTTATTTCTAAAACCGTACACTAGGCAAACATTTTTTCTGCCTATTAAACATTTGTTTTCTGTCTTCTCATTCCTTGGGAACTGTCTCTTCAATACTTTTGTAAATATGGAGTAAAATCTATTTTTAATAGTACATTTGTATTGAAAAGATAAATGTTACTTTTTGCTAATTATAATCTGTCATTGGCATGTTGATTACCTTAATTATTCAGATTGACATTATTCAATCTATCTATTTGGTCATTTGCATATTAATAATTATTAAGATTGATGTATTCCTATTCAATTAATCTGTTTTGGTCATTTGTAGACATTAATGTAATTTTAGTTTAAATTTTTATTTCTCTAGAATAACTATTATCCATTTTTGTGATCTCATCCATAGGATTATTTTTTTTATAGAGATTGTTGTTGGCATTAATATAATTTTAGTTTAAATTTATATTGTCTAGAAGAACTTATATCCATTTTGGGGTTCTTATCCACTTTTTACAGAGACAGAAATGCACCTGCATTTTGGTCATTAATAACAGAATTTGAAAATTATTGGCCTTAGAAACTCATAAGTTGTATTAAAGATGAGGAATTTAATGTGGTTCTCTTGAATGGGCTTGCATATTTACCAGTGCTTCTTATCTAACCTTATAACATTCTTATGATGGTAGATAGGGAGATGTGGCGGAAGAAAATTGGAGACCTAGTGAGATGGTCTGAAGCAGTGCCATTATTAGTAGATTACTATGCCACTCACAGCTATGGAATGCTTGCTTCTGTTACTGGTAATTCTGAAAAATACTGATTTATATTATTTTTATTACCTATTATGTACAAATCTTCTCAAGGACGTGAAGGATCTTGAAAACCTTTAAATATAAGTCATACTATCACATAGCTCCTTAATTTTTATTTTAAATTATAAAATAATAATGATACACTGCCAATTCTCTCTTTCATCTGTTTTTTTCCTACATCCTGCTTCCATCTTGAATCCTCTGCTTCATGCTTATGCTTGCATTCTTTATGAAACATTAGTGCACTTAAATAGTACAACAGAAGGTTGAGAGTGAGAGAAATTCTCTTAAGAAATTAAGTTTACCTAATTTAGTATATGTATATTGAGTTGTTAAATATAGAGAGCTAGGTAGACTACTAACTTAGAAAATTTAGTTCAACAACCTAACTAATGAAAGTTGGAATACTTACCCATTATGATAAAATATTACCATGACAATAAAAATACTCGAACATCTCCTCATAAGCTTAACTTGGGGAGAAGAGAAAGAGAGGACGGAGGCATTACAATACATTCCCCTTATTGACAACTTCCTTCATGATTAACATGGAATAAGTGAAGTTGCTACAAAATTTTCTAACGAATGACAACCAATGAGGCTATATCATCTAATAGAGATGCCTTACCATAGCAGAAAAGATGTCATCAACTAAAATGCTTCAAGCAATTAGTGACAGGTAACCTCCAATATGCTTCACATAATTGGAAGCAAACACCAAATACGAGTTTTGGGAACTTTTGCCAAAGAATATGTAGAGATCCATGTGTTTTTCATCAATCCTCTAGTTTATAATGGTCGTCCATACTGGATTTCCAATATAACAACTGGTTCTATGTGGCCAAAGGCCAATGGATACTACAACAAGAGGTCAAATTATAGGTCCATATCTCCAAACATACTTTAAGATGCATGTAAGAGGTCAAATCATGGATGACAAGGACATTAAGATAAAGAAAGCTCCAAATGAGCGTATCCTGGGCAATCAGACAAGTGCTGTCATGCATGAGTGGGATGTAAACTACTTCTGTAAAGTGCAAATGAAGCAAGAAATCTTGTTGTCATCAGTGGAAACAGCTACTATCTGAAGTAGCTGGCTTGATAATTTCACCTTCCAGATTTGAAATAACCTGTACATACTCAACTAATTTTTCTTGTAGAGAGAATTTGTGTTCCTTAAGTGCCCACAATACATTTGATATAGACATAACATTAGACGAACAAAAGCATATCTTCCATTCTCATGATCCTTTGTCCTGGCAACAAGTACCATAAGATTATAAGGAAACACAATATGAGTTCTCTGCAAGACCTGATACATTGATGACAATTTTCTTTTGTGTTTTTTCTATTTGCCTTAATATCTTGAGTCGTACAAAAACTTAATCTCTTGTTGAGGTTGATAAAAAACAACAATTTAGAAGGGCAACGACAATGATTATATAGACACTTAGACAAGGAGGGTTTAGAAATGTATTCCAAATGGCTTCAAATGCAAATTTTGACTTCTAAGGTTGTGTCCAACACTAGGGATAAGCATACAATACAAGTTGTACTGGTTATACTTAAAACTTGGAATGTCTATTATATGATAGCTTGATGTTTTTATGGCATGTTAGGGTGCAGATTATGGGGAATGCATCTCTAAAAACTTTGCCTGATATGAAATATTAAACAAAGCAACGATATTTCAGTAAAACAGGTCATGCAATGTACTGATGGGAGTCTCTCTGAGTCTAGTTTCACATGAAGGGGTGATAATGAAAAGTTTATTGCAATAGGAAGACTTTAGTGTAAAAAACATGTCAAGGTAAGTATAGACTCAATTTGCACTAGAAACTTGTGTTGGCTCCTGGTTTTCTCAATCACTGAAGCTAAATAGGTGCATAGGAGGACCTTAAACATGCTGATATGAAAGAAAGTCAGCCAAAAAGAAAGTTATTTTGAAGGGGAATTACCACCTATCAATCTGGTCTTCACCCTTCCGTCTTCAGCTTTAGCTGGAATGGAAAGATATCAGACACCCAGCCAAGGAACCAGTTGCATAAAGTGAAGGATTAAAATCAGAAATAGCGATTGTGGCGTTTCAATTAGCACCTCCGGAGTGCTTATTGGAAACAGTCAGCTATTGCAAGTATTATAGTATTGCTCCTTCGGATTATAGAGAGGAAGATCCCTCTTTGCTGATGTATGTGTAAAAAAGTACTAAGGTTCCTATCTTTTTTACTTAGCGGCAGGACACAAGGGTGCACAAACACAATGCGTTGTAGCTAAGCTTTCTTTTGGTTTCTGCAAATCTTAACTACAACTAAACTAGCTTTAAATCTATCCTATCTCCCCAAGATAAACAAAGCATGAGGGCATAGGAGCAGGAATGGATGGTTGGATTACTTGGTCCGACTGTCTCGCCAGAATGAGTTCGAGGCTTTGAACTCTCAGATCTATGCTGGAAATATGGCTTTGTGCAAGCAAACAATCTTTACGGTGAGTTGGATCTAAGACTTGCCAAGGAGGAGGAACCCCTGTCCGAGGTATACGCTAGGAAACAACTTACTAGAAACAACAAATCACGATGATGTGGCTGACAAACTTGCTAAGGAGGACGAACCACTGTCCGAGGAGGAGATTGAAACAAGAAGCTATTAACACAAAACGTTGAAAGAACTCAAATATTTGGATCAAAATGCAAGCGCCTTCTAATTTTCCTCTTCAAATTTCATCAACGAGTTACAAAGAAATGGGACATGCAAAGGCACAAAATCATGCACAATTACTCATCAAACCAATTAACTCTCATCCAATAGTGAACAAATAATCACTTTTAAACTTGTTGGCAACAATGGCGCAACAATTTTGCATAGTAAGTAAAGGTTAACAAATAATGAGCCCAAGGCTCTTATTTATAGAACTCAAAGGAGTAGGCAACCCTAAAATCTCCTTTAGTTAACATTGAGTTCTTGCCAATCAATTAGCAAGATTTATTCCTATGTCTAAAAGTAGGTGAGCAATCAGTTAATTGGAAATCTACTTCAGTTTACTGAAACTAAACAAATAGTCAATAGGAAAACTACTTCAGTTGACTGAAACTAAACTAAAGGTGAACTTTATTACAAAGTGTGCCTCCAAAATAGACATCCAATTTTAGTGGAGATCTAAGATCCACAAATTATGGAAGTCAATTAGACATCCTCAATTAGTGGGATTTGACAATGCATGATTTGTGGGATGTGGAGTTAACTTGGAAAGGGGCATCAAGCTAACTCCAGTCATATTTAATGCCTTTCTAGAGGGTTGGATGTCCTTTTTGAGGTGCCTTTACAACTCACCACTGGTCAAAAGTGTCTCTATCCATTCGTTGACTTCCTCAGCCTTTGGGTAATTGATGCTTTGCAAGATGATGGCGTGGCGTTTTAGCATTACTTTGCTTGTCACAAGCTATTGCTGAAGGTCAATACACTAGGCAGCTGTGTCATCTAACTTGGTAGATGTTGTACCCAAACCAAGTTTTTTGCTTCATCAAGGCATTTTGCTTAAAAGAATCTAAACTTTGCTAAAATGATGTCAAATACAGTTTTTGGGCAATATCAAGCATGAACTTTGGTCAGTGTTGTGTTAGTCAAAAGCAGCTGTTGAATAGTACCTGTTGATCAGAACTTGAGTCAGGGACTCAGAACGAGGCATTTCATGATGGAGGAGCATTTCACGATGAAGCTATACCTTTGCATGGTCATTTCAGTGGCCAAGACGGGGATTTCAGTGATCAAATTTATGAAGATTTTTCAAGCAGAAGCAAATCTGCGCCCTTTTAGCTCAGGGGCGCCCTTCTCCTTGAAGGCCCAGATCTTGTTGCTTTTGTTTGTAAATGTAGTCAGTTTCTTCAAAATTAGCCTAGCTATCCAGCAAGCTATTCTGCGAGGTTATCCGAGGTCTACAACTTCGGTTGCTGAGGTCAGAAGTTGAAGGTTCAAGAAGTTGCAGATTGCAAAAGACGGTCAGTTTACAGCTTTTGCACCCTTGTAGCCCAGGGGCACCCTTCTTAAGGGAGGTCTAGATTTTGTTATTCTTGCTTGTTGATACATTCAATTTCTTCCTAATTGGTCTGGCTATCCGACGAGCTATCGAATGCGAACATCCGAGACCTAGAGCTCCAGCAGTCAGTCAAAAATTGAGGTTGCAAAGAGTTTTTACATCACAGAAAGTTGTCAACTGCCACATCTGCGCCCCTGTAGCCCAGGGGCGCCCTCCAAGATGACCCCTGAGATGGATGAAATTGCAGATGAGGTCTTCCTGACATCTGTGCTATTCTAGTCCCGCTTCGCAACGCATCAATTAGCTTGTCAATTCGATATTCTAAGAGATTGTGGTAGAGATTCTACCAGACACGTAAGTCAGAGGGTGGAGAAGCATGAAATATACACTGTAGCCTCTGTAGGCCAGGGGTGCCTAACTTTTTGGTCTGTCAAATGGAGTTTTTAGCTTTCACAGTCTTCACGGGACTTGTGAGGAATTACTCCAGCTATCCAATGAGCCCAGCCATCAGCCCCCAGGATATGGAAAACGCTCGTACGTGCGAGGTCTTTGTAGAATACTGAGAAATTAAAGACGTCTGGAAAATGGCTAAGTATGGAGCGTATATTTTAAAAAGAAAAGGCTATCGTCTCTTTGAGGTCTTAGAAGCAGTTTTCTCGCTTCGTCACCTCCAAAGACCTCTTGTAAGTTGCTCTAGTTATGCAACGAGATGGATGATGCGCAAATCAGGTCACCCCAGCTCCCGATATCAAAGGTCAAAGTAGGGCATCTGGTTGAAAGTTGTACTTTTGACAAAACGGTGTTTGAGCCTTCTCAAGCCAGGGGTGCCCTTACTTTTGGGGTATCTAATGCAGTTCTCTGATATCTTACGTGTAGTCGTTGGATGCAGAATCCTTCCAGTCAAGCAGTGAGCTCACCATCCAGTTAGTAAGGTTCATCGTTCGTCGTGAGCAACCGTTTGAAGCGTCAGATGGAAGAATGGAGAAATGGCTGTCTAGTGTATGAAAATCAATTTAATCAAGGGCGCCTAATTCTTTGAGGTGTTAAATGATGGATTTTGTAGTTCCAGCTCCCAGTAGACATTTCATCCTTGTTCTGCAAGCTTCGCGATGAATACCCAGGCTTGGTCTCAGTGTCATCCGGTCACTCGGAAATCAGTGCTGAATATGGTCAACTGTAACTTTGTAGTCAGCTACAAAGTTGGAAGTTAGCAAAAAACATAATATCTTGAGCAAATGGACGACTATGAGGTCAAATGAGGACTTTTTGAAATCAGTGAAGTCTACCGGACGAGTCCAAATGCTTTACGTGGTTTGTCAACTGAATAAAATAATATTTAATTTTCAAATTGCATGCCAACATGAAAGGTGGCGATTTTGTCCAATAAGTTATTTTTGACGCCCCTTTGTGTTGTAAGATGAAATTCGCATGTGGTTGGCAACTAAATATTTTTATTATTATTTTATTCCGGACTCCGAGTCAGTGTCAGTGTAACTGGAGGGGGTTCAATCAGAATCATTCTATTTTTAGTTGAGGTTTTTAAATCTTGCAATTAGCACTATGGTGCGTATTTATTATATTTAAACATGGCGCCATCATTTAATTCATCATCCAACTCAAGAAATTCGTATTTCTTCACAGGCAGAACGAATTCTCTCCAGAGTTGGGCGATTTCATCAGCTATCAGTAGCGAAAACATCAAACAGTTCCTTTTGCAGGTGCCAACTCATAGTCATCAACAAATTTGAGAAGCAAGTGGCGATTTTCAATTTCTCCTCTCAAATTTGTCAGAATTCTCTCAAATTGAATTTGTCGTTCCAGAAACAGGCAAATTTTGGCAAATTTATTCATTTGGATCGATTCTACATAGCTTCCTCGAGTTAAATTCACGTGTTTGAATTTTTAGGAATTTTTAACTTCAAAACATCAGTGCTCGAGTTTCTAATTTTCTCAGCTGAAAATTCTTTGCATGGTCGAGTAGAAGTTAGATTTTCAGATATCTGACGTTCTGGGTTGTCTTAGAATCTTTTTCTAGACAAAACCCATATCTTAGATTTTTCGCCGAAAATAACCCTTCGATAGGCTATTTTTAGCCTCAACAGGGTATTTTTAGCTTTCCAAAAATCTTGTTAGAACATAGCTGTGTTCACAATCAACGGGCGAGTTTTTCAAAATGCAATACACTTAGCTCGAATACAAGACCAAATCAGTCCTAACTCATGACTTCATTGGGATAGTTGAGACGAATCTCCACAAGGTGCTGCCAGAAGCAGTTTTAGATCCAGTCAAGATCAGAGATTTGATTATTCAAAACATTTAGCAGTCCGGGTTACTTGAGGCCGCTTCCATACCTATCTCCGTTCACTGTGTTGAGTTCGTGATGTCTTGTGTTAAGCATTACAACTCTGCTGCTCGTGAGATAGTGTCAGTAGATGGACGAGTCATTTGCAGTCTCAAGCCTCTAGACGTTGAAAGAAGTTTTGGTATCCCTCAGCACCCGAGCAGTCTGGTCATTTCTGTGGATTAGTGTGCGCATGCATTCAACACTGATATGGACAAGTGCCAAAGTAAGATGGTAGAGTGATGGTTGAAGCAAAAGAAGAACAAATTGCCAAATAACGTGGGTCGCGGTGAGTACAAGGATGAGTACTCGATTCTAATCACACTCTTGAATCGTGTCTCAGGTCGTTCAGATGCAAATGTTTTCCAGCCCTGGATGTATTACATCATTGGTCGCATCATATCTGGGCAGGAGCATTATGACTTGGCATCCTTCATCAACGATGTTCTCCACGAGCAAATCATCGGTTTCCTAGTTGCCAACGAGTTCACATGTGTTCTTACCTCGTGTACTTGATCGCTTACCAGGGTCAGTTTAGAGGATTAAACACGGTTGGCATTCTCAGTGTTTAGAAAGTCTATCACTACTATGATCAGCTTGAGTTCACTAATGCTGAACGTCACTTCAAGCGTGTTCAAGAGGCTTTCCTGACTTATACAGTGAGAAACTTGGACCGGGAGTTGCATGTCCGTATCTCGGCGGTTGCTAGAGCAGCGGTGGTTGATTGGGCGGACTGGTTCATTCAGTTCCCAACATACACCTACATCCGAGTATATGGATTTACAGGAAATCCGGCCATGCTTCCACACTATCCTTCGGATAGAACAGTTTTCATGGAGTTCCTGAGGCAGTTACATGATGTTCATCTTCTTTTATGCCGCAAGCATAAACAGGCTGCCAACTTTCCCATGCAGTTTGGAATATATTGGTGCAGAACGACAGTTGATGCCAAAGCTGCAGGACAATAGCTAGATAAGTATCGTCTCAAGTACCTTGTTGATATACGTGCCTATGATCCTTGGGGTCATTACACAACATGCCTTGGTGGTCGCACATACCATAAGCCTACTATGGAGGACTATTGGGCAAATTGCGAGGACGATTTTGAGGTGTGCAGACGTAGCTATGGCTGCTTCTCTCTCTCACAAATTTCTGTTTTCTTGGTAGAAGATGTGGGAGGTTTATCAGATGATGAGGGAGAAGTACTTCCTCAGTTTTTCAGAGAGTAGGTTGACATAGCCGTTGCTGGCAGTTGATTGGTACGCCAAGGAGTATGCGTCAGTAAAGGAGAGGTCAAGTAGAGTTATTCAAAACAGTATACTTTACCTCAACAACAAGAAGACCAGGAGGGTAAATATGCCTAGAGCAGAGTCGCCAGTAGTGGATCCTTCGC
>VDFB02392994.1:0-62910 GCA_007258455.2 Sequoia sempervirens | reverse complement strand
TTTTAGCACATCTGATAACTGTTGTGGCACATCTGAGTATTTTAGCAGAATTTTAAAAATATGGGGACTAATCGCTATTTTCTGTGTTTCAGGTGCAAAATAAGCTTGTCAAAGATGATGGTCAAAAAAATTTACACCGGTCAAAGACAAAAACTTGCAAATTACTAATAATGCTTGCAGGAATTTTAATTTGATTATTGTCTTTCCTTTGGTTAAGATAGTGAATCTAGCTTAATTAATCAAGTAGTTTGAACCCCATGTTCTCTGTGTTTCGAAAGCAATAGGCTTATGCTCTCCCCTTAACTGGGTGATTGAAATGCTAGACTTGCTATTCTGTTTTATTAAATCCTTTAGAAGGCTTGTCGTAGTGGGAAAAAGTACTCACACTACAGGAATGGCCTAAGTGGGAATAATCAAAGCCAGGTTTTCCAACTCACTATAATCAAAAGTGAATTTGGGGAAACCCACCAGTCAATGGAAGTGTGCAAGATAACCATCCCAAAAATCTTTTTTCTAAAGATTGGGAGGTCTTCTGAGGGAGTTTATCATTTTTTGCTTCGAACGAATACCCTATCTATGAACTTTAGTGTAGAATCTAACTGTTTCAATTTCCAAACACTTTTTATATCACGGTGCAAGGGGAGGGAAGAATCTACCCCCAAGACATTCACCATATAACTATTAGAGACCTTGGCTAAAAGTGGAGGATTTGACTTTGGTTAAGACTCAGGAAAGGAAAAAACATGGGCGCCCTCTTGGGAGTGACAGGGTTGTGTGAGCTGACGTAGTTGCAAGTTGTGGGTTGTGATATTCTAAGTGACCTACTTGACAATTAGAAAAGTGCTTGAACTATCTTTATTTGTGTCAAACCTGTGGAAATCAAAAGAATCAAACCTGATTCTAGAACACTCACTACATGTTTAATACATAGGATTTTAATCAACTGTTTACAATCTGGCTTTTGTGTGTGAAGTTATTATTTTCAAAGGTATCATCCAATTAGATCATCAAAATCCGAGATTTACAAGAAAAATACCTATTCACTATATTCACTGGCTAGAAAATTACACCCTGGAATTAGTCATCTTACTGAGGAAACCCAGAACAAACAGACAAAATTGTGAAAATACTGACAAATTTTAGTTTAGCGCATCCACTGTCTGTTTTAGCGCATTTGTTGTCCAAATAGCACATACAATTTTTTTTTGGCACGTCTCTCTTATCTTATAGCGCATCTGCACAGTCTATCACCATAATTCACTATTATCTTGGCACAATCAACCTCTATTTTAGCGCATCTACCCTATATGACAGTACATACACCCTATCATCTAGCACATCCACAATTTGTTTTAGTGCATCTAGGGTTTGTTATAGCGCATCCACATAACGAAAAACAAGAGAATTATTTTCCCATCATTCAAACAGTTAACATCGAAATCTAGATTTTTATCATAACAAAAACATTTTCTTAGTCCAAATAGTGTCTTAAACTTGGAAAAATAGGACCTTGCAAGTCAAATTCTTTCAAAAATTAAACCAATATCTTACAAAATTTAAAGTGCCTAATCACCAAACACAACATTTTATTATTACGTTAAGTTTCATTATCAGGATCAATCATCCTACTATCATGAAACGAAACAAAATAATCAGATTTTTAAATTAGTCCTCATCAATAGGATTTATCATTCTATTCGACTTAAGTTAATACCATTTGGCACTCACCGAAACAAAAAGATCAAAGTTTAGTGAAAATAACACGTGTATGGCAATTTTGACAAGGTTACAAAGACAAAAACTTAGAGAAAAAGAAACTGAAACACCAAATACCATGGCTAAAGAAAATCCCTTTCACAAATTCCACCAAAATGATGCAAAAGAAATAACCCAAGAGGATATCCAAACTGCACAACAAGATCCTAATTTTCACAAATTCATGGAAAAAGTTTTAGAACAAGATATGGAAAAATACCTTTTGATGCTAGATGAATTAGGTGCAAAACTTTCAAAAGACTTTAACATCAATCAACTAAAAGAAGCACCTAAAGCAGCTGAAATTGAAACACAAAAAACACACAACATAGATCAAGTGAATTCCCTAACACATCAAATGCAAAACTTGCAACAACAACTTCAAGATATCCAAAAAGGAACCACGAAAAGGTACTCATTACAGGAAATTTGTCCTTATTCTTTTTATCCAAGTGTGGACATGATATCATTTCCTAGACATTGCGCATTCCCAAAATACGACAAGTACAAGGGTAAAACGGACCCAATTGATCATGTGATAATTTAGAACCATGAGTTTAGAGTTTTCACAAGAGGAAACTTATCTAATGAGGTTATTTCCAAGAAGCCTAGGAGGTCAATGTATGGAATGGTTCTCTAAACTACAACTAGGAATTTGATCTTTTGAAGAACTGGTCAACAGGTTTATCTCACAATTTTCCTATAATATTCAACATGAGATAACAATAAAGGACCTTTACAATACAAAACAAAAGAAAGGTGAAAAATTCCTCTCATTTCTACAACAATGGTGAAGGATGTTTGCTAGATATCCTTGTTCCATACCTGAAGAGGGAAAGATGGAACTATTCATTGACAATCTAACTAATGAAATGAGTTGCAAGCTTGATCTATAATTTCCACCAACATTTGAGAAAGGCATTGAAAATGGGCTCAAGATCGAAGAAGCCTTGGTCAAAAGAGGGGTAATAAAAAATTACAATGAAGGATCAAATAATACAAACTCCTCAAATCACAACAACAATGATAAACCCAAGTTTTAGCAAAAGAATAGAAATACTGGTAACAATAATGCTGCAAATGAAACACAAAACGTGAAACCGGTATTTAACTTGATGAAAACAACTACAAAGACTAATCAAAACATCAATAAAAGTGTCAATCAAAACAACAATCTAAACAATGGAGAATCTAAAACACAATCATATCAAAGACCATCAAATCAATGAAGACTCACACTGTTGGGACAAACACTAGAATCAACAATGAGAGAACTTCTTGCAAATGGACTTATCACATTGCCTGAAGCAAGAAACTGGGAACCAAATGTAAAACCATCATGGTGGAATGACACAGACTATTGCGACTTTCATAAGAACAAAGGACATAAAACGAATGATTGTATGCAATTGAAATATCTAGTACAAGATTTGACTGACAACAGGAAGGTGTATGTAGAAGGACATCAAATGAAAATTGATCATAGTGCATTTAAGAATCCTTTACCAAATTATGAAAAGGGAGAATCTTCGTCTGCAAATAGTAAAGGTAAAACTGTAAACTATGTTTATGACAACACTATTCATTGTATTTCTACAATTGAGAAGAATGATACTGCTGATAATTGAACTGATAACATTGGAATAAATGACATCACACCATTAAATCTAATCCCAAACATGGTCCCATCAAGCAATCAAATTAATGTCATAAAAATTAGGGAAAACCAAGATCATCAACTAGTTAACGTGACAAGGGGGCAATCCAAGGTAATATTGAAAGGAGTTTCATCTAAAATCATTGCTACTCCTTCGAATCAGTACAACATAGTAGATCAACTGTAGAAAATACCAACACAAATATCAATTTTAGAACTCCTTAAAATATCACCATCTCATAAGGAGGTTTTGGAACAAGCTCTAGTGGCCACAACAGTACCCAATAATCTAGATGTTTGTCAATTCTAGGCTATGGTGGGACACTTAACCATGCCTCACTGCCTATCATTTTCTGAATAACATATGGGCAACCATCAACATCAATACAACCATCATCACAACCTACCATAGTTTTTAATGATAGATTTGTAAAGGTAGGTACTTTAGAGGATGAATCTAGAGATAATTCCATCCTCAATTGGCTCCACAAAGATGAGGAAGCATCTACATCGACAACTATCAACATAAAGACAAATCAATATGGAAAGGGAAAAACAATATTAGAGAAAATGAGGTATGAAGGACAAGGACCTATTGGAAAAAGAAAAGAAGGAATTGTAGAACCCATCCAACCTTTCACACTTTAGCCAAAGGAAAAAACAGGACTGGGATATACAAGAGAAACAAAAGAAGAAAAAACTCATAGAGTTGTAGAAAGAATCCTTCAAATGCGAGATAGTTCTGAAACATATTCCAATGAATATGAGTGGGATTCTTTATCTGAAACATCATACAAGGACATACCAATTGATGTCATAAAAGAGTATGCACCCATAAAAGAGTATGACTAGACCCCTTGTATTTGGATCACAAAATATCGATGACTCAAGTGAGGATGGACAAATATCGAGTGAGATAGATGACTTGGAGGAGAGTAATATCATAGATCTTGACATCACCACTGAAAACTTTGACAACATTTCTATTCGAACCCTTACTATTGTTGACCTTAGCCAATCTAATGACTTTCTACCCTTAATGCATCCTAAACTTATCGACTGGGAACCAACTGAACCTATCAATATTCCTATCTTTGCGAATGATGATGCTATCGTAAATTTCCTTTGTTGTGACGAACCTGACACAAGTTCTACTCATGAATCTCATAATGATACTTTAAATCAAGAGGGTTTTAAATTTTCTAGTTGCAAAATTGAAAATAGGAATAGTGGATCTAATGGTTAAAACCATTTAATGGCAGCATTAGATCTCAAAAAAGTAAAAAAAAAGAACTCATTTGATGGTGAAAACCTCTCTGAGGCACCAAAAGATGGGAGATTTAACACCCTTCTAAAACACTATCACAAAATATCATCAATAATGGTGGAGCCTACACAGTTTATCAATATTGGCACAACAGAAAAGGCAAAGACTCTACATCTCGTAGCATCTATGACTAAACAAGAAAAGCTTGAATTCACCAAGTTCTTTGAAGAAAGACACATTAACTTTGTTTGGTCTTACTCTGATATGCCAGGTTTAGACCTAGATCTTCTAATGCATCATTTATCTCTATCATCTAAGATAAAACCTGTGAAACAAAAACTAAGGAAAATGCATTCGCATATCGCTTTGTTGGTAAAGGTAGAGCTAAAAAAGTTGTTAGATGTAGGATTCATCGGATCTATTGATTATGCTGAGTGGATTTCTAATATAGTACCTATTTCTAAACTGGATAATAGTATCAGAATATGTACTAACTTCAAAGATATCAACAAGGCATGTCCAAAGGATGATTTTTCTTTACCAAACATTGACATTATTGTCAACTTAACAACAAGACATGGCATGTTATCACTAATGGATGGATTCTCAGGATATAACATAAATCAAAATAGCACTAGAGGATAAGGAGAAAATAACATTCACGTGTCCATGGGGAACGTTCTGCTAGAATGTCATGCCTTTTGGTTTGAAAAATGTAGGAGCAACATATCAGTGAGCAATGACCACCATCTTCCATGACATGATGCATACTTTTATGGAAGATTATGTGGATGATATATTAGCAAAGTCATATACCAGAGAAGGGCATCTAGAAATCCTAGATAAAATCCTTACCAGATTAGAGAAGTTCAATATCAGATTAAATCCTAAGAAATGTGTGTTTGGTGTAACATCAACAAAGCTCCTAGGATACATGGTGTCAGAAAAAGGTATCGAAGTGGATCCCGCCAAGGTCAAGGATATAATGGAAATTCTGCCACCAAAGAGTATCATTCAACTACGATCTCTACAAGGAAGGCTACAATCAATTAGAAGATTTATCTCCCAATTAGCAGACAAAAGTCATCCATTCAATTAATCATTTTCTACATAAGAATCTCTCGTTCAAATGGGATCAAGGGTGTGAAACAACTTTCAATCAAATAAAGAAATATCTAATGCCACCACCCATACTAATGCCATGTACATAAGAGAGACCCTTATTGCTATACATTGCAACAAATGAGATTTCTTTGGGAGCTCTATTAGCACAAGAAGATCCTGAGGGAAGGGAACAGGTTGTCTATTATATCAGTAGGACTTTGAATGGTTATGAGATAAATTACACCATCAAAAAAGCTTGTTTGGCGGTGGTATTTACTACCCAGCAGTTGCAGCATTACATGTTAACCCACACAATCAAACTCATAGCGGAGATTGATCCGTTAAAGTATTTACTTAGCAAGGATACCTTAACAGGAAGACTAGCCAAGTGGGTCATGATCTTAAGTGAATTTGATATCCAGTATGTGATAGAAGAGCCATCAAGGATCAAGTGATAGTCGATCAATTAGCTGAAGCTCCATTACCAGATGATCATCCAATGAACATTGAGTTTCCTGATGCAAACATTATTATTGTGACAACACAACAATGGAGGCTTTATTTTGATGGTTCCTACACACAATGTGGGTTGGGTGCGGGAAATCTATTTGTTACACCTCAAGGACATGCCATCCCAATGTCTTATAGACTCATGTTTCCATGTACAAATAATGTAGTGGAATATGAGGCATTAATTATTGGCATCAAGGTGGTAGTTGAATGGAAAATCACAGAGCTACAAGTATATGGAGATTCACAACTAGTCATTTACTAGGTAAATGATGAATATCAAACAAAAGATGAGAAGTTGATGTCGTATAAGAGAATGGTGGAAGATATCAAAAATTACTTTGTGGATATCAAGTTTGAACAGATTCCTAGGGCAGAAAATAAAGCTGCAGATGCTATGGTGATGATTGCTTCTCTCTTACAGTTGCCAAAAAAGTGAGGTCGTTATGAGTTTATGGTGGAACAAGTGTCTAAGCCTGCTTATGATAATCCAAAATCTCAAACCATATGCCAATTAGTTGACATTGAATCCTCAATTTCTGTAAAGATCTATGCTTACCTAAAAGACAATATCCTTCCTCTTGATTTTTTTCAAAAACTAGAAACGCCAACTTCATTTGCCAAACCGCATGACATACCTTCATTGCTGACATACTTTACCATCGAGGTCTAGATGGTACTCTCCTTCAGTGTCTAGAACATAATGAGTCTGAGACAACTTTACGTGAGGTTCATGAAGGTATTTGTGGAACTCATTCAAGCGAACTAACCCTAGCAAAGAAACTCCTTCGTTTGGGGTATTACTGGCTAAACATGGAGGAGTCTTTTCAGTTTGTTAAGAAGTGTGAAAAATGTCAACTACATGGTAACCTAATCCATGCATCGGTGCAAGAATTGCAATCATTCACTTTAACATGGCCCTTTTTTCAATGGGGACTAGACTTGGTAGGAAAGATTAATCTGTCTTCATTCAATGGACACAAGTTTATAATCACAACAACAAAGTACTTTACAAAGTGGATAGAAGTGGTTCCCTTAAAAAAAATCACGGGAAAATAGATTTCTTCTTTCATACTGAATTGCCTCATCTATAGGTATGGAATTCCTCAGTCCATTGTCATAGACAATGGTCGACCTTTTAAAAGTTAGGATGTGCAAAAACTATGTGAGAGGTTTCATATCCAACATCATTTTTCAACATCATACTATCCTCAAGGAAATGGCCAAGTAGAGGCCTCAAACAAAACTATTCTAAAAATCCTAAAGAAAACTGTCAACGATGTTGGACATGATTGACACGTTCAGTTAAATCCTACTCTCTGGGCATACTGAACTAGCATTAGAACACCTACAAGAGCTACACTATATGCCTTGGTATATGGATCAAAGGCCATACTACCTATTGAGGTTGAAATACCATCACTTCGTGTGTCATTGAAGGGAATTATTTCAGATGAGGATTATAGTGTCTAGACTTCAAGAGCTGGAACTGTAGAATGAATGTCATCAACAAGTTGTGAACCATTTAAAGGCATATCAACAGAGAATGTCTAGAAGCTACAATCACAGGATAAAACCTAGAACATTTCAGATTGGTAACTTGGTCCTAAAAGAAAACCCTCAGAATCAACAAGACAAAGAAAAGAAAGGGAAGTTTGAACCTAATTGGCTAGGTCCCTTTGTTATCATATCAATCTATTGATCTGGAGCCTATCGGTTGTCTACACCTGAAGGGGATTTCTTTGATGAACCTATCAATAGTATCCATCTTAGGAAATTCTATACCCGAATCATCTAGTGCACAATTGAAATGGTCACCTTGATGAAAACTTGGCAAACAGGCGTCATAGTGACAGAGAATACGAATTTTTTTTTAGAAAAATAGAAATACAAAAAAAATATGAAAAGGAAAAGAGACAAAAAAATCATAAAAGTCTGAAAAAGTGCAATGAAAACATGTAGTGAAAACATGGAAACAGGCGCTACTTGTGATTTAAACTAGCTTTTCCATCTATTTGAGACATGTCTTGATCTTGCACTTTTTCCATCATTCCATTTATCATTTGATAGAAGGACTTCTTGTACATATCCTGGCAACATGGTCATGTCTCACCCTAGCTTGGGGGAAAAATCCTGAACTCATTGGGGGCATTAAACTTGAGCTTAAACAAATAGACAAACATTAGTATGACAACACAACAAACACAATGATCGTTGGGAAACTCAACATTGAATATATATCACACATCAAAAAATTTCAAGAAATCAACCATCCACATCAAAACAACTGAAATCATATCAATTCAAAGAACTGTAGATGGACTATACTCTTTTGAATAATGATTTTATCACTTTCAGCTTGAATGGTCAAATGTTGTACTTTGCTTTTTGTTATCATTTCTTTGGAGCAACTCAATGATGTATTGAACTAGAGAAGCTAGGAAGGAGAATGGTATTTTATTTGTCTACTATATGTGAATTGATCATTATTTTTGTGTGAATTGTCACGAGACATGCTCTACAAAGTATCATTGATGACATTCGAAATTCACATAGTAAAATGATTGATTCTTGTCTGTTCACACAAGAAATGCTCGGGTCATCTCGATTTAATTATATGTAGATTCTTGTGTTAACTTGCAATATCAAAAATCATGAAAGTAGTACTCAGGTCATCATTGGTTTACATTATACCATCAATGCTTGTACTAACTTTCAACATTTTAAAAGCTCAATGATGATAAAAAACACGATAAATGGACTATTAAGATGACAATGCTTGCATATAGATTTGCATGGTAAAATTAGATTGCATTCATGTTAGATTTGCATTTGCAGAGTATTTGTTACAAAAGCTGGTGAAGGATTCAAAAATGATGTTATCTTTTCTCATTAATGGATGGAGTATACTTGACATTAACAAAAACATCATCATTATCATGTAATTGCATAATCATTTCCAATGCATACATTACAAATCATTTATCATTTCCTTTCATCATTCATACATTCCATCATATATTTTGCATCATATCATATTTTTCAAAGAATCACATCATCTAAATTGCATAAGAAAAATATCAAAAACAAATCATCTACATAAGTGCATTTGCATTAACATTATCATAATCATACATCACACATTAGAAGTATCATCATATTAACCATTCATTCATCCATTCATTACATCATATAACCACATTTCAAATTTAAAAACAAAAACAAAAATGCATCATATTTCATTTACATCACTTTGTCATATATCATTAAAGCAACACATCCAAAATCATAAACATAGTTACATTACCATATTATTTATATGTATTCATAATCATACAACTATCATCATGCATCCATACATCATCAATATAAGCATTATCACATATAACATCATATGTAAATCATAACATGTCATCATTATCATAAATTACATCCATAACATCATAATATAAATCATCACATGGCATGTAGAACAAGAAATTAAATGCATCCATCATAGAACCATATAGAACACATATAGATCAATCAATCCGCCACATATAATATAGATCTCAAAAATCATAATGTCAAGTATACAATGATGCCTAAAATATAAAGAGATACAACATCAAAAATGGCTATGAATCAAAAAACTGGAGTATACATCATGTCTCAAATATATCATGGAAACAAATCATGGAGCTGTGTGGTGCTAGCTCCAAACGGTGTAGGCATCTCTAGGCCAATACCTCCCCCACCAGACATACCAAGATCTCTCGGATCTCTCTGTGGAGGCTGTCACACCCATGCTAACAGTCCTGGACTGACTCTTGACTGATCGAGATTGCACATAACTAACTCTCTGCTCAGAGGGAACATCATGGTACTAGCCTCTATAATCCTTCGCCTCTCTACCCACACGGAGAACCTCTTTCATGTAATCAGCCACAAATGTACCATTAGCCAATCTCTGTAATCTCTCAACTGTCACCTATGCTTGCTCTGCAACCTGTCTAGTTGCATCTCTCTCGATTGTCAAAGAAGCAATCTATGATTGGGCAGCTGACAACTGTGCCTGTACCTGAGCAAGAGTTTGTGCGTGGGCCTAGGCATGTGACTGCATCTGCATCTATGTTTGTACTAATAAACCTTGGGCCTAAATCAGCTGACCCTGTAATGTCTATACCTACACCTATAAACTCGCAATCTGAGTATGCTAATGTTGAGAAGGTACATCAATATGCACATGTTGCTCGGTGGAGCTATCAATGATCGCCTCTTATGAGGCACCATGAACTCTCTGACACCTAATGAGGAACCCACTCCATCACTTCCACTGCCTGCACCTCTACCACCATCTCCTCCATCACCTCCACCTCCATCTCCATCATCTCCATCTTCCTCCTCCTCACCACCCTCCTCTCTCCTCCCTCGGCAACCATGTGCAACAACAACCTCCTCACCAGGTAGTGGCACTGGGTCATTAAGAATAGAAATATGTGGAAAAGGATGTAGGGCTAGATACTCTGCATAATTTGATGTGACAGGTGGCTCAATAATCTTAGGACGAATCTCCCAAACCAAAGGCTGTAAGGCCAAATACTCCTAAACTGTAGAATCGTATGAAAGGAAAGGACCCCACTTAGTAGAATCAATCTGACATCAGGCATAATGAGCAACACCTTGGGGCATGTCTTGTACTATCCCATACTATCTAAGCACCCTCCTGAACAAGAATCTCTCAATGACAAAATGAGTCCTACCAATCAGGAACATAGACTAACAGAGATATGGCATCTTTATATCATCGTCATCCCAGTGCTCACAATCTAGATAAGGTCGATATGTAACAACCTCTACATCATCCAAGACTCTCCTCCAATGCTCCAACTTACCCAATCTAGGCTGAGTAAGTCAACCTACGCATATATGCACATGCGGCCTCATGGTGGGTCACTGTCTCACCATCACTAGACACGTAACAACTATATGCTCTCATGCCCACACCTGAAGTAATGTAACCTCGACAGACAAACTACGACCTCGAAAGTAAACCACCTGATGCAAATCATGGTAAAGATGAGCAAGCATACACATGCCCCATGCATATCTGGTACCGTGAACAATCATACTTTCCAACACATAGCCCCAACCAGCAAAAAGTCCCTTTGGCCTGCAATTAGGACAAAGAAACCCTCCAATGAAACCAGCAAGAACCGATGGCAGGGTAGCATAGGCATCAACCATTTCTCGCTATGGAATCTCGTATCCACAAATATGATCATCCTAAAACACTCGACGTAGAGTATCAGTCTCGCCCTACTCTGAAGAATCATAAACTAAAACATCTCCAACAACAGGTATCCTCAAGATTTGCCATACATCCTCAAGAGTGACTGTCATCTCGTTGATAGGAAGGTGGAAGGTATTATGCTCGCTATGCCACCTCTCTACTATGGTTGTCAGGAGACCCTGATTAATCCTAATTTGGGGCATAGATAAAAGAGAAAATAAACCATGTGTGATGACTGTTGTGTCAGGCTGCACTAGTTGCGGTATCAAATTGAATGTCCTAGGAAATTGCTTTCAAATCTGTAAGTTCACAAATGACTCCTATCATCACAAAATATTGAAAGTCAATAATCATTGTCAATTTATCAAACATCAATCAGCCTATCAAATCTAATCAACTTTGGTGAGATTTTGATCAAATCTCGTGAGCAACTGTCAATTGAACCTCACCTATCATGAGGAAAATCATCAAACTATCATTGTACCTCACCTATTATGAGGTCAATCACCAATCTAAAATTGTACCTCGCCTATTATGAGGTCAATTAATCAAATCAACCTCATCTATCGTGAGATTTATCTATCAAACTATAATTATTCCTCACCTATCATCAATCAATCATCAAACCTCGCTTATCATGAGGTTGACAATATTTAATCTATTAGGATCATCAATCATATCAAATCAACGGCTGACACGATTGAAAATCAACAAAATCAAGGCCAAAATTGATAAATTACAACATTCTGACTTGAATGCGCCAAAACAGTGTTTTTGATGCGCCACAACATTTAATGCACCATGAGAATATCTTAATGCGCTAGATCATTGGATGCACCATTTTAGCAAATCAATGCGCTATATCATTGGATGCGCCACTTCAAGGGGTCAATGCGCTAAACTATCAAGTTTATGCGCTAAATTAATCTATGCGCTACTTTAGCCTATGGATGCACTACAATATCTGACCTATGCACTAAGTTACCTATGCGCTATTTCATCCTATCGACGCGCTAAAACAGATAACCTATGCGCTAAACTAGGGGATACACTAAAACAACAAGTAGATGCGCTACTACAGCCTATGGATGCGCTAAAAAAATTAAAATATTACAAACTGAAATAAAATGTGCAAAAATCAAAAAATACGTAAATTGAGGAGGTTCATAGGTACATATCGGAGGTCCGTAGCAGCCGGGTGGTTGTGTTGACGCATGCGCTCGAAACGATGAGTGTGGTAGGGGATTGACATTTTGCTCCAAATTGGCTAAAAATCACACTCAAATTTCAAAACTCAACATGCACAAATGAATTCAAAATCAACCTTTTAGCTTTTTAATAAGTTAATTAAGGGGGTATTTTGGTGGGATTTTTTAATTTCTTTTCCAAGGGGCTTAATTCAAATATTCAACACATGGGCATTTTACAAAATCATTTGTAGAGAGATAAATCGTTGCTTCATCAAATCTTTATAACATCATCAAATTATCCCAAAAATAAAAAAAAATAAGAATGAAAAATTCCAAAAAAAAAAACTCCTCAATTTATCTCCTAAGGGGGCATATATTCATCATCACAACAAAATCAATGTCTAAGGCATATTGAGAAATTTTCATCAATACTAGAAGTAACAACAAAATTTTCTTTGAAGCAATATGTAAACACATCACTTCAAAAAGGGGCAAAATATATACACCTAAAAATGGTCTAGATAATCTTATTAATTAAATATGATTTATTTAATTAATAAAACCTTTAATTCATCTACTATTAAACAAATGGAAATATTTATTTATATAGTTCACTTTTAATTTTTCTATCTTTATTATATTATTTTCTCTTAATTAAATAAACAAATTTAATATTTTGTATTATTTAATTATTATTATCAATTTTTTCAATGATTATCTTCCATCTCAATCACATCATTTCATTTTAATTAAATAAACAAGTTTCATACTTTGTTTTATTTAATTATCATATTTCTTCCATATTTATTTAATAAACATAGACTTCCTATAGTTTATTTTATTAAATTAAATATCTTTTTTTCCTAAATTGAATAAATCTAAATATTCAATTGAAATATATTCTAGAGCTAATCATATCCACCTACCAAATTAAATATGAAATGTCTAATTTAATTCATCTCAACCTTCACGAACAAATTTGGAGACAAATTTTTGACAAATTTGCAGGCAAACTTCATTTTCTTCCATTGATTCTTCCTATCTTTTGGCTGAGTGTTTTTGTGGGGAGAAACAATCTCCATAACCAGCTTAGGCTTCTTCATCCTTCACCATTCAATTCTTCAGATCAAATCCACACCTTTGCTTTGTTTCCCCTTCACAAATGTGCTACTGAGAATCTATAAATACAGCCTCTGTCCACAAGAAAAGGATCCCAACTTTGTGCAAACTTACTTTGTAGAAATATCAATTGAGCAATCAAGCATTTTAGCAAATAGCAATAGCAAATAGCAATAGCAAATAGCGTATCATTTACTTTATAATCATGTCTTTCATCATAGATTGCATCTTAATATAGTTTCCATTATCATATCATAGCATATAACTTTCATTATCGACAATCAATATCATAGCTTTTTACATTATATAGCTTGCATATCATTTAACAATCATATAGTTTATCATTCTCATTCTCTAGATTGTCATTTTAACAGTCACAGTGCAATCAAAATCTGAGAGCCCCATAATTTAATAAATCCTTGGAGATAGAGAGTAATATAAAGCTTTCGGTAGATTCATGTTTAAATGAGATTAATTTTTGTTTAGATCTATTGATATAATGTCTTATTGATTGTGTTGATTATCATTTACTCACATTTTACTCACACACCTATCATCAAGACTACCCACAAAGTGTTGCATACTAAAATATTACTTTTAAGAGATGAATAAGGGTCTTCACAATCTAAGTTTTTGTTCTGTCTTCAAACCTCTTGGTGCAAAGTAACAAGTAGCTAGCCTAATTGTTGATTCATTTTGTTTTTTTCAACATGTATTATTTTTTTCGATTTTCTTCTTTGATTTTTACAATTCCACACATTTCTCTTATTATCATTATTCCTTTATGCCCCTTGCCAATTTCAATCCTTTTGTTCCAAACTAATATTTCTTGTATCCTTAACAATATGGGACTTTGCAACCATCGTGTTCACGAGTTTCAATAAAAATGATAATTTATTCCCCTCTACTATATGCCCGAACCTAGGACCTCTCTGTAATCTTTACATTTCCAACTTACCTTACTTAATGGTTAATTTAGACTTTTTCATTTTGTACCCATTCCCATTTTCTTTCATCTCTTATTGTCTACAATTTATCTAATTCTTCCATTCTCTTCTAGGTGTACTAAGTTAAGGTTTAATCAAGGTAGATTTATGTACCTCAAAGAAACCTTTGTTCATTAGTCATATTTCAAATTTCCATGATAACTCTTCCATGTATGTTCCTTGCTCCTAATAATTTTTCAAATCATGTTTACCTAATGGATGCGCTATGTCCATTGCAATTGATCTTCAAGGAAATTTGTTGTTGTTTTTTGTGTTCTCATCACCATAGTCCTTCAATCCTTTAATAAAGCTATTTGCTTCCCTATCATGTGTGTCTTTTTCTTCTCTTGTTTGATAATCATTTGTTTCTCTGAGTTCTTTTTGTTTCTTGGGAATTCCTCTTACTAGTGCCTAAGCCTTGGGCTCATAAATCTAGCCTTTCAACTAGTTTTATTTTACCTCCACTCTTCCAATTTCAAATTGCATCTCATTTATTTGCAGTATGTCTCTTTCTAGCACTTTTGGTTTATAGCTACGCTTTTTCTATGATGTTTTGCAAATTGTTTTGCTTGCTCCTTTAATATTTTATAGGATTACTAATTTCCAATTGTTTTATTTGATTTTTTTCATCTTGATCTCATATTTTCCCATTTGCTTCTATAGCTTCAAGCCTCATTTTTATGTTCATTAACTCATTGAAAAGTTGTTCTAGGAACGACACTAGTGATGTTGATGTGAGACCATATTGTTCCTTGCTGTCCTTGGTCTGTTCAACCATTTCTCTTTTGTTTGCCATGTATTTTTGTAATGTCCCCATTTTGGCCATTAGCTCTTCATTTGGTTTTAGCCCATTTCCAGAAACCCGTAGGCTTGTTTGAGGTAAAATCAGGGTTTCCTTCTTCAGAGGTTCTATGGCATTTTAGGGAGTTTACTATTTATAAAAAATTCTATTTTTGGCAGTATTCAATTTTCAGTCTTCAAGTCTTCATTTTCAGTTGGAGCAATTAAATGAGTTCAAGTTTTGGCTTCTGAAAACTTTATATTGGTGAATTTCATGAATAAAAGCATTAATGCTATAATTTGCAGTTGACCCCCTTGGCCTAGGGAAATAACTTTATGTTGTTCTTAAAAGGTGGACTTGAAGGGGGATGCCTTCATAAGAATTAAATATTATTAAGTCTTTAATGCCTTGGGAAAAGTGGACGCCTTTTCCTTGGAGATATTATTTTAAAATAAAGTTTTAATGTGCCTTGATAAAGTGGACGCCATATTGAGAAGTTAGAAGATTTTTGGAAATTTGAAGTCATTGGTGACTCTTGGCGTACCTTCTTGGGAAATTGAAGAGTCTTCTATTCTTCTATAAAATGAATGCCTTGTTCCAGCTTTTCTCATTCATGAATTTATGCTAATGTTATGTTGTCGAAATGACAACTTGGTTTTTACTTCGAGAGATGCTTACCTCCAAGTTTCAATCCAATTTCGTGTTTGAAATACAACATCTAGTTGGTTTTCATTGCTGCTTCTCATCCAGACAAGCATATTGAGCTCAACAGTTGAATTTTTTAATGATATTTCCAGTTTTGAAGTTGTTGATGCAGTCACAGCTGAAAGTGGTTTTTGCATACAACTTTTTGTGTGAATTTAATTTGCTTGTGGGTACTTTTCCAATCCATTCCTACACCCAAGGCGACCATCTTTGGAGAGTTTCAGATTTTAATTTTGAGTTGTTGATTTTTACTTGTCAAAATCACCCCTCATGAAGGTCGTACCATTCTTGCTGCATTGGGATTCGTGTAAGAATTAAATTATGAGTTTTTGTTGCTGTTTCTTCATCTGATGTTGGGCGCCTATCTTCCAGCAGCTCATTGGTTTTCGTTTCACACAAAACAAAGGTATTTTGAGTGAATTGTGAATATTTCTTTGAATTTCACAATTGCTGATCAAAATTTCCAGAATTGTTATTTTACATCAGACTTGTTTAAGTTTGAATCTCCAGTCTTTTCTTCATCATTTATTGTTGATGTCTAACATGGAATTATCCAGTATCATGGTACATTGAATCTATTGTAATTTTCATGTAATTTGCAGCTCTTTTTCCATATTGTAAGACTGTAAACAGTAGTACAGTTCCAGTCCTTTATTGCAACAATTCTTTCTTTAATTTCACATTAGTACCCCTGGATGGTTTACCGCCAGTGTGGATAATTGGATTTTGTATTACTCTTGTACCCACTCTCAAGTGGTGAATCCCCACTCATAAGTGGATGCTTGCCGCAATAGACGAAGTGTTTTAATTGTAGTCTTTTCCTCCCACTGTTTGGTGGTAGCGTGGAAATTCTCTTATGGTTGGTTATCCACCTATTAGTTTTCAGTTTTCAATCAATCACTCTATCATATGTTAGCACCTCACCCTTAGTGGGATCTTGAGTGCACATTCTTGATGTTGAGTTTGTTCCATTTTCAAGTATTGTTCATTAGTTGCTCCGCCATATGACAACACCTTTCCTTCATTGGGATTGAGTGTGCATTCTTGGCGTTGAGTTTCTTTTAAGCTTGGTTTTCAATTTGATGCTAACGCTAATCCAGTTGGCTAGTGCTGGTTTATGTTGTGTAATTCTATCGAAAAAAGTTGGTTAACATATTTCAGTGGTATTAGAGCAGAAGATCCTACCATCCTGTGAATCAGTGCTTCATGTTTAGGCAGATGAGTGACAGAGATCTCCGGTACTACATCAAAAGTCAGAGTAGATTCTAGTTCAGCTCCTTGTGGTATCCAAAAGTTGGCAGTTAGGCATGGCTAATGAAGAAGAGATTAAGTTGGCAGAGACTCTCTTTATGGTTGGAAAGAGACTTGGTAAATAATTTCAGTCAAGGGAAAATGAGGAGAACATTCTTCATTTGTTAGAACAATGTTTGAGACAAATGAAGCCATCACCTTCAGAGATAATGGAGTTGGCACTAGCTCCTGCAGTGAATTCTTTAAATCAGCCCTATTGGTTGGGGCATCCTGATGAAGAAACCAAGCTGCTGATTTCTTCTTGTTTTATGGAGATAATAAGAATTGTAAATCCCCATTTGCCCTATGATGTTGAAACCATGAAGATCATATTAAATATGATAGTGGAGTGTTTTCAAGATTTGGATGAAACTGGAAGTAGTTTGTTTCCAAGAAGAATTGCTATATTGAACATATTTTCTGAACTCAAAACAAATATTTCGTTGGTTGAATTAGGTATGCAAGATCAAATATATTATTTGATCCATTACCTCTTCATTTCAACTTGGAGTGAATAGGAGAAGGTTGCAGTGGCAGCAATGAGAAACATTTTAGTTTTGACTATCAATGAGATGGATGACATTCTAAAATCCGTCCTAATTTTTCTATTAAACATTCATGAACAAGAAGGAAAAAATTCCTCTACTGCTGGTTTGTTGATCAGAGATTTGTTCATTCAGCGTGAGAAAATTGAAGCCATACTTGAAGAAAACAAAGCAGAAAAATGAGGTAGTTATTAGTGCAAAGGATGGGAATAAAATGTCATTTCTCAATGATTCTAAGGCGGTTTCTCAAGAAGTACCTATTGATAGGCAGTTGTTTGCACATGCTGAGGGTGAGCGCAAGGAGGCAACATCAATTTTGAATACATATGAAGAGTCTACGACAAGTAATCAAGAAGAGCCCCTTGGAATGTTTGTAACCACTTATGAAGAGATCAGTAGTATACCTTTGGATCAGTTTTGGATGGTGTTCAAATTATTTTTCAGTGATCATCCTTATTCAATCTCTAGCACTAGTGTTAGGGGCAGCAAACCTTTGCTTGATTTGGTTCAATTTTTTGAGACTTTGATGGAGAGATTGCTGAAAATTTTTAAAACTTTTCTTGAATATGTTAGCATTATTCAAAGGGGGTATTATACATCCTTGTGGAGTCTTGAGGATGCAGCTGCTATGACTTTGCAAAGAATTGTTTTTCCCTTTGCAATTAGTTACGATGGAGACACACTTGTTGTGACTCGGTTTGTTACTTTGAGGAGTTATGTTGATGAGAATATTTTCGAGTTGCTTAAATTATTCTTCATTGTTCTCAGAATGGTGGCTGACATTGACATTACAGACAGTAATTCCTCAGAGTTTATTGGGCATGAGATATTGCTAGATTTTGAATCAAAACTTTCCATGTTCAACTTGAATTTCAGGCATGTTATCACTTTGAGGTTGCAAGGATGGTTTGTGCAGTTATGGTGCAACGATTTCATTTTTATGATCAGAGTGGAGCAGCATCAGCATGGTGGAACTTTTCATAGATGGAATTGGGACCTTGGGATCCTATTTATTTTGATGGGATAAGTTTGGAGTGTTGTGGCATTGCTTGAGGACAAGCAATTTTGGGTAGGGCGGACTGTAATGTCCCCATTTTGGCCATTAGCTCTTCATTTGGTTTTAGCCTATTTCCAGAAACCTGTAGGCTTGTTTGAGGTAAAATTAGGGTTTCCTTCTTCGGAGGTTCTATGGCATTTTAGGGAGTTTACTATTTATAGTAAATTCTACTTTTGGCAGTATGCAGTTTTCAGTCCTCAAGTCTTCATTTTCAGTTGGAGCAATTAAATGAGTTCAAGTTTTGGCTTCTGAAAACTTTATATTGGTGAATTTCATGAATAAAGGCATTAATGTTATAATTTGCAGTTGACCCCCTTGGCCTAGGGAAATAACTTTATGTTGTTCTTAAAAGGTGGACTTGAAGGGGGATGCCTTCATAAGAATTAAATATTATTAAGTCTTTAATGCCTTGGGAAAAGTGGACACCTTTTCCTTGGAGATATTATTTTAAAATAAAATTTTAATGTGCCTTGATAAAGTGGACGCCATATTGAGAAGTTAGAAGATTTTTGGAAATTTGAAGTCATTGGTGACTCTTGGCGTACCTTCTTGGGAAATTGAAGAGTCTTCTATTCTTCTATAAAATGAATGTCTTGTTCCAGCTTTTCTCATCCATGAATTTATGCTAATGTTATGTTGTCGAATTGACAACTTGGTTTTTACTTCGAGAGATGCTTACCTCCAAGTTTCAATCCAATTTCGTGTTTGAAATACAACATCTAGTTGGTTTTCATTGCTGCTTCTCATCCAGACAAGCATATTGAGCTCAACAGTTGAAGTTTTTAATGATATTTCCAATTTTGAAGTTGCTGATGCAGTCACAGCTGAAAGTGGTTTTTGCATACAACTTTTTGTGTGAATTTAATTTGCTTGTGGGTACTTTTCCAATCCATTCCTACACCCAAGGCGACTATCTTTGGAGAGTTTCAGATTTTAATTTTGAGTTGTTGATTTTTACTTGTCAAAATCACCCCTCATGAAGGCCGTACCATTCTTGCTGCATTGGGATTCATGTAAGAATTAAATTATGAGTTTTTGTTGCTGTTTCTTCATCTGATGTTGGGCGCCTATCTTCCAGCAGCTCATTGGTTTTCGTTTCACACAAAACAAAGGTATTTTGAGTGAATTATGAATATTTCTTTGAATTTCACAATTGCTGATCAAAATTTCCAGAATTGTTATTTTACATCAGACTTGTTTAAGTTTGAATCTTCAGTCTTTTCTTCATCATTAATTGTTGATGTCTAACATGGAATCATCTAGTATCATGGTACATTGAATCTATTGTAATTTTCATTTAATTTGTAGCTCTTTTTCCATATTGTAAGACTGTAAACAGTAGTACAGTTCCAGTCCTTTATTGCAGCAATTCTTTCTTTAATTTCACATTAGTACCCCTTGATGGTTTACCGCCAGTGTGGATAATTGGATTTGTATTACTCTTGTACCCACTCTCAAGTGGTGAATCCCTACTCATAAGTGGATGCCTGCCACAACAGACGAAGTGTTTTAATTGTGGTCTTTTCCCCCCACTGTTTGGTGGTAACGTGGAAATTCTCTTATGGCTGGTTATCCGCCTATTAGTTTCCAGTTTTCAATCAATCACTCTGTCATATGTTAGCACCTCGCCCTTAGTGGGATCTTGAGTGCACATTCTTAACATTGAGTTTGTTCCATTTTCAAGTATTGTTCATTAGTTGCTCCGCCATATGACAACGCCTTTCCTTCATTGGGATTGAGTGTGCATTCTTGGCGTTGAGTTTCTTTTAAGCTTGGTTTTCAGTTTGATGCTAACGCTAATCCAGTTGGCTAGTGCTGGTTTATGTTGTGTAATTCTATCGAAAAAAATTGGTTAGCATATTTCAATTTTTGATTCAATTTGTTTTGAAATAGTAGTTACCCATACATTTTCTTTGCCATTATTTTGGTACTCCAAAACTAATCCAAACTTCTTGGTTGGATTGGTATAACTAAACTTTGCCACATCGATTTCCAGTCATGCATACTAATATTCAACCTCAAAGATGTAATATTCACTGTACGTTCAAAGCTGTGTAGAAGGCAAAAACTGATGGCAATTACAGAACTAAATTTTTTAAAACCATTTCATTAAGAGCTGAAAATGATTTGATCCTCTATTTAGCATCCACCTAAAAACTTTCAATCACACAAATTGTCTAAATTTCTCAAGTAATGTTTTTAGAACCCTCTGTACTTAGTAGGATTTTTTTATATTTAACTGTATAAAGTTAATTCAGGGTTTACCCATGGTGCAACCATGATTACAGCATACAAAGCAATATTCCACAACAAATTAACGTCCAGAAGCACACAGTCAAGAATTCCATCAGAAAATTATTCAAGATTACCAGGCTGCATTAAGGATCAATGCAATGTTTAATGTTCAATGGTTCCTTTTTTCTGAAATCAATCATGCCAATGACATTGCCCAAATCAAGCATATAGACATAGTGGTTGCCAAAAGAACTCTGCAATCAATACCATAAGTGCGATAGACCTATTTGCAATAATTAAGGGGGGAAATGCCTCTTGACCATAACAATATATAAATAATGCAAAAATGTAGGCTGTTTCCAGTGATCTATTAAATCTAGCAAGCCTGACTAATATGCTTTCCTACAAGTTAAAATATATATTATAATTTATTTCAATAAACTTTAAAATTACTGTGAGAAGGCTAAGATAGAATGTAGCACAAAAACCAAAAATTAATCTTTGCAGACATTTTATTTGCAACATATATATTTACAGCAACAAAACAGATAACAGATTGCATGGAAGATATGGAAATCAAAATTGTTACTACACTAATGTCCACAAATGACAAAAATGGGTCATTGGGACAGAAAACGGGCTACAACAAAGCAGCCACTAAGACATACATGAAGCTAACTTTTCTGCTAGGGGCAAACAATCCATAAAGAATTAGAAGCAGAGTTCCAGTGACATAAGTGATGTGAATAAAACAGAAAGATCCATTTCAAAAACACCTCGAAAGTTTGGGACAATTCATGTTTAAAGAAAGAAAACCACTATCTATTTAGACCGATAAGTCTGAAAAGGAAAGAAATTCACTATCTAGATTCTAATCATGTCAGATTGGTATTTTTTTTGCATGCGAAGTGCATTGCATCAAAACAAACAAATGCTATCTCACACAGACAAATATAGAGAATTGTAAAGAGAACCACTAAAAAATAGAAGTCTTGAGAAAGCTTAAAAAAAACTAGGCAGTCCACTGTGATGATCAGGAAGTAGCTGTCATTTTCAATAAGTTAAGCCGATAACTAATACACAATATAGGCATGATATAATTGATTAAAGAGAAAACACAACATATTCAGTTCTCTTTAATCTATGCTATCAGCACTTCTTAAGAAAATCACATGGATTGTGTGAACAAGATACATCTATTCTAACAGATCTTGCAGTAGAATGAGAAGCAGAAGAGAACTTCACTCTCCTTGTTCTCAATATCCTCATAACTTTCTCAAACTATAATCTTAATGGATATTCATATGCTCACTGTGGAGGTGGTTGTATTTGCTGTCCATAGTTAGGGTTTTGGGTAGGATTGGGAGCAATGCTATAATTTGGCTGACCATGTAGTGCATTCTGAGTCAAGTTAGGAATGTTACTAAGTGGTATGTTGCCAATACTGGGATTTGGCTGCCCAAGTTGTGAGTTGGGAAATGCACTATAAGTTGGTTGCCTGCCATGTTGTTGGGATTGACCGAGATTTGTTGTACTCTGAGATCCACCAGATGCTCCCACATTATACCCTGCAATAATGTTCATATTACTACTTCACATCTACATAAAACCATCTGCAATCCTCAAAACTAGATAATGATTTGCACTTTACTAAGCAACTTAGTCACCCAGACTGTTAATAAATAAATAAATAAACATAAATCTGGATATGTAAGCACCTTGTAATAAGTGGAAAGAACAGAAAAAATAATATCAGACATACTGCTAGCTTTGTATATTATCAGAGCACAAATTTCACTTCGGAAAATAAATGCATAAACAAGATGGGAAATGAGAAGAAAATACAAGGGCCATATGTAACATTATTTTCGGTCATTATATATGAAGCAATTATTCACTAGCTTTTAAAAATCCAAAAATCAATGTTCATCTTATAGTTGCTGGCAACAACAAAACAGTTAGGGGACAACAATTCAACAAGATCAGAAATCATTACCAACTAACATATCAAGTATTAAGGCACATGTCACATGGGACACCTGATTACAACAAGAGGGCAATGAGGAATCAGGATCTAACTCTTGATCGTGCTGGCTTAACTGTTTTTGTTTCTTAGCTTGCCAAAGTAGATGAGATTCTACATATGACATGGTTGGTGGGAGTGGCATTGTGGCTCAAATGAACTTAATGTTGTCTTTGATGCTCTCAATGAAGAGCAATATGAAGATTATTGATTGCAATTTTTATTTTGTATTGACATTTGACAAATCAATGAATTTACAAGTTCTTTGTGTTTTTTTTTTTGCAAATAATAAAGTGATTATTATTTTTGGCAATTATGAGTATTATTATTTTATTTCTGTTATTTTAACACAATTAAAAGTACATATGTGAACCGGTAACTGGACTCAATGAAAACAATATTTCATTATACATACACAAACTTCAAACCCATACCCAACCCCAAACCTAAAATGACAACTTAGCTTTTCAGTTTCTAAGGATATGGAAACAAAAGAACCCAAAGAATTACCTATGCTCTCTAGAGTAAAGATATCCAGAAATGATGAAGAAGATTGAGCAAACCTTCCAAATTGGAAGAAGACAAAAGTTTTCACCAAGGATTAAAATCTACAAATGAGGGTTTTACAAAAATCAAGGCACTTCTCTAGACCTAAGAGCCCTTTGCAAAAACCAAATCTCTATCACTTTTTGATCCATAATCCTATTTTACTAGGTCCTTCATATTTGACTCGGGTACACATGGGGTCTGGTACTGGTCATGGTATGGTGTGGGTTCATTCCTGGATATGCCCGGGCTATTGCCCGAGTGCTCACACAGTACCCTGGGAGTACCCAGGGCATTCTCAGGAGGTGCCTTGCAGTCTAAGAAAAAATAAACAGCAGATACAAAATTGGTCCATGAAAGGAGTATGACACCATCAATTACTAAATATGATATTGTTTTCTAATGAATTCCAATATAAAGTTGGTATTGTCTTGGCAGACTAGGAATTTATAACTGTCATTTAAAAAAAATTAGGGCTATTGTTTCCAATTGAACATGTGTAGATGGCACAACTGGTTTATGTATATTACAACATTAGTTCTTGCCTTTTGACCATGATAAACAAACATTTAGTTTGCAGAAGTTGTATAGCAAAAGTAGTTGTATGCATTTTATGAAATTATTCCAAATGCATATCTAGTTTAAGATTGTAATGAACCGGACCAATTTTTTTTTGATTTTTCACAAATGGTTACAATGCGACACGCACCCGTTAAGGTTAGCATAAACCAAAAACGATGCGGAAAGTAACTCTAACCAGAATGTACACCAGGATCCCGATGTGGGCAAGGTGTGAGCATTGGTCAGAGGATCTCAAAGGAAAATGCTGAATAAGAACTCTAACCACGAGATGCGCCGGTAAACGACGAGCATTCGGTCAGAGGATCCCTAACTAATGCAATACTGAAAATTAGCTCAACACCAAGTATGTGCTACTCGATCCGTGATGGATAAGAGGCGACCATATGGCGGAGACTTAGGAAATTACAAGGCAAAACAAGTAAATAGGCGGCAAGCCAGCCTCTTCCACTTATTCAGTGGGCAGATACAAACATTGAATTTGCAATAATATTAAAGTTGCTGACAGTACTACTGTTCAGCTTACAATATGTAGAGTATGCCTGCAATATCAGTGATTTAGAAGTCTTAAATACAAGCAAGGTTAATTGAGTCTTCCACAATGATTTCCAAGGCTTTCTAACACCATCACAGCTCTAAAATCCATCCAAAATACTGACTGTTATGACTGTAACCAGGTCTGAAACTAACAATCAGCAACATAGAAAACCCATTGAAATGAACATAGCTCACCCAATACTCAACCAAATGATCCCAAACGAGATGCAAAAGCTCCCTATAACCAGTGCGCCCAAGTAAGACACAAGAAACAGACCCAATCTGCAATATTTTAATTTCTCACGAATTCCAATGCAAGTACAAAAGTACGGCCCAAGAGAAAGGGCGATTTTCTTCTATAAAATTCAACACTTGTTTAAAAATTCTGAAACTTTGCAAAACATGGCGCCTTGACTAGACAAATGACAATATGAAACACCCAGAATGCAATCTTTTTGTATTTTTGAGTTATGAGCAAAACATGCCTACAGCAATACAACATCAGCAACACTAAAACATGACAAAATGCTTGAACAACATCACTATATGCAATAGAACTCAACTACAATGCAAAACTACCATTAACAAGCCAACCTCTCAACTAGTTGCTGTCTTTCAAGCAAGAAGATGAGCCAATGCTAGGAGGTGTGCTTTCCTCGAAGCGAGTGCCTGAAATCAATCCAGCAGCATAACGGTGTAGTAGACAGAAGATCCCAAATGAAGAGCTGAAGCCTGATTATATAGACGAGAGAGAAACATCTAGAAGCTTCCAGAGGGCGCCCAAAACCCTAATTTCAAATTCACCTTTTCCCTCCAAAAGATGGCGTCCATTTTCACTTTTGCTTATTTCACATTTTAAAATAAAGTCAAACCTTCATATAGGCGTCCTTTTTCAAAAGCTCAATATTTGACTTTATAAAATATAACTTATTCCTCCATGGCGCCTAGACCCTTAAAGTCCCTCTTTTTAAAACAACTTAAGTTGTGCTTGCTATACAAAAGGGTCATATAATATTAAAATATAATATTATAAGGAAAATACTTATCTCTCCAAGAATAATGCGCCCAAGGCCAAAACTGAAGTGCCAGCTGAAACAACCGAAGAAGGAGACCAACTGAACTGAACCCAAACTGTCCACTGCCAGAAATAGAATTTACTAAAAATAGTAAATTCGCGAAGTTGCCCGGAATGCCAAACTGAACACACCACTGCGAAGCTCTCTGAAAACCCAGAAAGAATCCGCAAACAGAATCCCAAACTCCAAGCAACAACCTCCTCAAAACTAGGAAACCCTAATTTCGCCATCCGCATAGCCTACGGGTCTCCGGAATAGGCCAACGGTCAACAGAAACGATCACTGCTGAGAAGGGGACATTACAAAGATTTAAGTGTATCATTTTACGCATGACACTCCTTCCACCTATAGTGAGGTGGAGTAGCTTTTCCATGTATCAACCACACTTTCCCCAAAAGAGTGCCTGGTATTAAATTTATAGAAATGGATCCTTTAATCAGCTTTGAAATCTATGATTTGGATATAGTTGTTTGATGGCCATATCATTCTGAAATTGCCTAGCCTTGCCAATATCCCGAAGTTATGGTTATCTACAAATCTATGGCTTCTGGTTTACAACACTTGGGAGTGTAATGAACATTGATAAAATGAATTTGTTGTAATCATTAATACTATTTGAGGTTTAGTGGAAGAAGCGCTATCAAAGAATTGAATTGGAATCCTTGAATCTAATATTGTACTTGTGAAGTGATCATGAATTGAAAAGTTGTAAGTTACATGTAGGATTGACTTACATAAGAACATAATGAATAAAATACTATGTTACACAGGGACGTGTCCCCTATCCTAGAATGGGGTGTCCTTGTCCCTAGCCATATCCAGGATGGGGGGACACAAAGGGGACGTCCCCTTGCCGTCCCTAAACCAAGCTAAACAGTAGGAAATAGAAGGAAACGCCCCTATCTGTTTGGGGACGGTTGGGGGACGTAGGAAACGTTCTTGTCGTCCCGGGAGGGCTAGCCATCCCTTGCGGACTAGGAAGTTTCAACAGCCAAAAAAACATTCTAAACTCATATATTCACAAAATAATGATTTGCACATAGCCCACGCCTAAGTGATGGTGATAGCCTTGTAAGAATAACCACCAACTCAATAAAATAGCACAACTTCCTCTTCAAAACAGACAAAGAACAAATGTTTCAGATATGCAATGAGGCTAAAGATGGACTTTGCAACCATTCACTCTCCCAACTATTCAGTAAAAGAAGGTATACAGAAATTTCTGCCAACACCTAAAGAAAATCTCAATTTAGCATACCCTAAGCATTGATAACAAAATGATACCAGACTTGACCTGTGAAAGACATCATGCAACCTACTACTCCCACCATTCTGAGCACACTGAAGAATATGCAAACTGCCTCTCTCACACAACCTGTATCAAATATAAAAGAGTACGATAGCATTTTCAACAATCATGCTTCTCCCTTTAAAAATGCAAACATTTTATCATAAAAATAAGGCAGAGACTCTATATTTGCAAAACATAGTGAATTCTCTTGAAGAATAAGATTTTCTACAAAAAAAATGCCACACAGGCCATTTGGATATTGATAGACCATGGTTAAATATATATATATGAATTTTTCACAAGTTGTACAACAAAAAGAGATTCATTAAAAAGATGGTGCTCCCAAACTTTTCCTCACTGTCGAATCCCTCGCTGCTGAATTCCTCTGAGCGAAAGGAAAATTTCTTAAGCGGCTTGGTGCAAGTGTTCCTCCAAACAAACCCTCTGAATCCACATCTTCTGGGGTGGCTTCGGGCGACTACTCATCTTTCAAGGCTATCTCTTGTGCGAGCGAGTTGGTTTCTTTGTGCCCTAATTCCTCCTTGACGCCTCCTACATCTATCGCATGGCCCAAAGCAAGCCCTATCTTCTCATCGTGACCCAACAGTCTAGGAGGATTGGCCCCTCTTCAAGATCCACAGCCACACTCAAAGCCAGATTCTTTGCCACAAGGAAAAAACAAACCATGCAACAACAAAAGTAAAGCTCCGATTTTGGTTTTCGAGGATGACATCAAAAAAGAGGTTCTAGAAAGTGAAGAGTTTTTCGCTGCACATGGTTTAATTGGCAGTTCAATCAACTTTCGCCTGCTCTTCTAGATCTACACAAATGGATTACCAATGCCTAGAGACCTCTGCTCAATGTTGACCTTGAAATTTACCCTTGTGCCTGTGGTTTCTTTATTGTTACCTTTGTGTGGAAGATCACAATGCCATTTTGTATGGTAAACAATGGATGGCAGAATGTTCTCATGCTCAAACCTTGGCACCCCAAATTTAATCCCTTCACGGAATCCTTCATGGTTAAGCTTGTGTGGATTCGTCTCCCAAATCCTATGCTCCAATTGTGGTCTGATGCTTGTTTCAAGGCAATTGGCAACACACTTCGCATCTTCTTGATAGTCGATCAAGAAACTACAAAGTTCACTCACACTACCTTCGCACGCATTCTTGTAGATATGGACACGTCGCTAGCCCTTCCCAAAGAAATTACCTTTAAAATTGTTGAGTGCAGCTGGTGTCAAACACTGGATTACTAAGGTCTTCCCTTTCGGTGTTGTCAATGTTTTGCTACAAGACACATTGGTACAAACTGCTCCAAACTTGTCTCAGATAATCAAGCTACATGGTAGAAAGATGCTCTACCACGTCATTACACTGTGGATGGTTCTCTGGAAAAACCTCAATCTCCCTCCACAAAGGAGCAAGTTGGAAAAAGGAAAATTGAACAACCTTTTGATCTTGGAAAGCCAAAGAAATCTTCTACTGTTATTGAGAAGACCCCTGGCTTGATCCAAAGCAAGCAATCAAGAAAATTGGATCCTCCTAACCAAGGCACTAACAATTCTCTGGGCGTAGACTGTGGGGTTTTGAGAAATGATCAAGATGCCAATGTTGACGGGTCTTCTCCAGAGATCACACAGTCAGGCCTCCTTGATAAGGTTGAGGCTTCCACCTTTTCTCCTGCTGTCACTTACAACAAGGCAGTGAACAATGGGCGTAAGTGTATTGATCCTTATTCAGCCTCCGAGGCAGAACAAGACTAGAATGAAGTTAGGCGGAAGAAATCTCTTTCCTTTATACAAATGGCATTAAGATCTGCAAAGAAAAAGATTTAATGTTTATCATGCATGCTTTTGGTTTAGACTGCCCATTTTTGGGTCCTTTGTGTTGCACCCCTGTTGTCAGGGCATGCATTTATTCCCTTTTTTGGATTCGTATTTTATGGGAGCTGTCTCCTTGACAGTACTTAACAATATATATATATATATATATATATATGAATTTTTCAAAATTTAATAATATATTATAGAGAGAGATAGAGTAATGTCAATAATTGATAACAATATCAATATGTAAATAAATCATGATAGTAGTAAAATAGTACAATAAATTTCAATAAAGCATTATAAATTTATAACAGCAGTCTCAAACATCAATACATCTTTCCTATTCTCTGGCATGTGTCGCATCCCACTATCCACTCCTTTGTATTTGTGTGTAGTGTTGGTCGCCATAGGCTTGCTAGGAGGACTTTTCTTGTAGTAGCATTTGGTCCCATGTGACTGCCTGCTAATCCTTTGTGTGCCTTTATAACACTTCTCACTTCTTCCTACATCACATCTTCTCAAGATGTGGTCAAGTCCAATTTGATAGACTAGTCCATTGATTAATTGGAATGTTTTACTCTTAAGTGTAAGTTTCGTTCTTTCCCCTGGTGGCATATCCTTTGGAAATGCCGCTATTGAAAGTTATTCTCCAATATTTTGGTACCACGGGGATAGCGTAGCTATCTAGAATAAATGAGGGTCAAGGAAATCTTCATTTATGCTTTTTGGTGGCTCTACTAACTTAATTCTCAAAAGCTGATTTGAGATAACATGGCTTCTCCCTAGTCAAACAATAATTGTGAATGCAAACCATTTATTTACCTAACCTAGAATAATCAATTTGTCCACCAAGCACATCAACGCCTTGTGATCCAAATAAAAGGTGAATGGAGTTGCAAGTAGATAGTGTCTAAACTTTTGCACTGAGTAGACCAAGCCCAATGCTTCTATCTTTGTGGTGCTCTAGTTGGGTTTTGCAATAGATAATAGACTGTTGGCAGTTGTTGCCATTGATGTCAATGAAAGGGAGATTGTTGGCAGTTGCCATTGATGTAAACTCATTGTTGGTTTTCATTGATGTTAGCACTTGAGAAGTAAGTTGTTAGTCCTTGCTATTGGTTGTCATTTTTATATTCAGTTTGGGCTAACATTGGTGATGAAGTTCATGGTTGATGTCAAGCCTTATCAAAGAAGAATTGTTGAAGTTCATGGTTGGATGTCATGCCTTATCAAAGAAGAATTGTTGAAGTTCATGATTGGATGTCATGCCTTACCAAAGAAGAGTTGTTGAAGTTCACATAATGCATTATTGTTGTCAACAAAGTTGATTTCATAATGATATATTCAGATAAGGATTAGAAGCATGACTAATAATGGAGGGACATTAGTGAAGGTCTACAATATGTCTTTTGCTCTCTCCTAATGTTCCTAATGATGTATGTGTTGTTGAAAGGCAGTTTTGGCCTCTGCAAGTTGCTCAAGTGTTTCTAGTTTAGGAAGTTGCATTGAAGTCTGTCTAGGAGAATGCTCTACATTCCTTTGTTGTTGATGCTTTGTTCTTGCAGTTCGGTATTCAATGTCAGTGTTCTATGGATGTTGCACTCCTATCTTTTCAAGTCACCTATGTTGCCGAGATCTCTGTGAATTGTAGAAGGCTAGCAGTGTTGTTAGTTGTCCAAACTGGTATGGGAAATGCTCTGCGTTTCTCCGCATTGATGTCTCTGCTCCTGCTGCTTGGTGAACGTGATCTCAACGTCTGTGCAGTGTCTCAGTTCCTATCTCATGTGTTGAAGTGATCCACAAGTTGCTCTACTAATGCTACATCATATGGCTATGTATTATGTGCTTCCTGAATGAAGTATTTTATACCTATTTGATTTGCGGTGGCTGTTGATGGCATGACAGTATGCAAGAAGTGTTTGGAAGTGTTGTTGGATGTTCAAGGAACATCCCCATGTGATCCGCACATTGCTAATTGGCCGCTTTGGTGTCACATTATGTCTTGAATTGGCTTTCTAGGTTATTTGTGGATATCTAGCCGATAGGGCTTGTTCCTTTTCCTGTGTCGTGTGCTTGGGTGGTTGCACCAACAATGGAAGATGTGTTATGATAGATATGGGTCTTGACCTATCCTGCTTGGGACCATATCAAGTTAATTCAATAAGAGGTATATTTATAGGTCGACTAGTTGTGCGCTTCAACATTTTATCTACACATTTCCTTGATGTCGCCTTAGGTTGATGTGCGTCGGCGTGTGAAATGTTTTGGATCACATTGGAAGATGTAATAAGATTGTTTTGGTCCTCTCTATCTTTGGGATAGGACCACATTATGTTTTTGGTGGCCAAATTGTTGAATACATTGATTATCTTCTTCTTGACCGACCTAATTGAAGTTCTGAAAAGTTGTGGTGGATATAAATGCAAGATCATTTCGGATGCAACATGATGGAGCAGTGTACAAGTGCGAAGAAGTGTGTGTGAATTGTATTGAATATCTAGCAGTGATAGTGCTAAAGTGTGTGAAAGGACAGACCAATTGTGCTATAACGCCTCAATCAGCAAAGTGTTATGTTGACAAACATTGTAATCTTTATCTAAATCTTTGTATCATGCTCTGAGATAGTGAATTTCATTAGGTCCTCTCTATCTTGCTCCTAAAGATGTGTTGGCTTTAGTTCTACAAGTCCTTTTGTATCTTGCTCTAAGGCAGTGAGCCTTCTTGCAAGTACTTTTTGGCAGTGAGCCTTTTATATTGTGAGTTAACTCTCACCATGGTTTTTCCCTCATTGAGTTTTGTACGTAAATCTGGTGTTCTCCTTGTGCATGTGTGTGTTATCAGTTTCTCACTACTGTCGATCTGGTTAGAAGTAGAGCTATATCTTTCATTGCCTAAGGTTTGTTGAAGTTGCTAAGGATTCAAATCGCTATATCCTTCTCTACTAGTGTTTTGTTTAAGGGTTTAGTTGAGATAAGAAGTCTACATTATGCTGAAGCTTCAATGTCCAGAAGGGCTTAAGTTTTTGGGTAGACAGATTCACCCCCCCTCCCCCATCTCAATCTCCGGGTGTGTTCAACATAGACATCTTCAAAGAACACCAGTGATCAAGCCCTTGTGGTCTAACTTGTACCAGTGTTGCTCCAATGGAAAAGTTAGATACATCTATGCGAACATGGAATTCTTTACTATGATTTGGATATGATAAACTAGGGGAACTAATTAAACATACATTCGATTCATTGAAGGATTTTTCTTGCTCTTCTGACCATAAAGATGCTACACCTTTCCTTGTCAACACATTCAATGGATATGATACCTAAGCAAAGGTTCTTATTAACCTTCGATAGTAACTAATATTGCCTAAGAATGATATGGCCCCTATGATGTCTTGCAAAGCTTCCATTTCTATTATCACCCTTACTTTTTTGGGTCTATCTTTAATTTGGCTTTGCACACAATATGTCCTAGGAGCTTGCCTTGAGGAACCATGAAGTGGTATTTTTTTGGATTTAAGGCTAGTTTTTCTAATTTGCATTGTTCCATGCACTCAGTTAAAGAATTTTAAATGTGTTTCTCGATCTCTTTAGATTAACCAGTCATTTAGGAAGGCTTTTAAATTTCCTACGGACATCTTGTTAAAGATATGCAAAATTATTCTTTGAAATTTTGTAGGGGCATTGCATAATACCAATACCATACTGTTGTATGCATAAACTCCATCTTCTACTACAAAAGTTCTTTTTAGTTTATCTTCTTTCGCAATACTTATTTGATTGTAGCCAAAGAATCCATCCAAAAAGGAGTATATTTCATGTCCTGCTACTTCTTCAAGAATGGAGTTTGTGAATGGGATTGGAAATGGGTCTTTAATAGTCACCATGTTAAGACTTCAAAAATACACATATTTTGATTTGCTCTAATTCCTTCTTCAATGAGATGGATATGGGTGATACCCATTCACTAGTTTCCGCCTTGAACTTAATTTATGCTTCTAGCATTTTATTTATTTCTTCCTAAACCTCTGTTGCATAGTTTTATTCATCCTAGAGGATCTCTTTCTTACATGTGCTACTTGTACTATGGGAATTAAATGGATGCATAACTTTGAAGGTACTCCTTTAAGATCCTTGTAGGTCCATGTAAAGTTTGCAAACACATCCTTATATTCTGTGAAAATTTTAAATGTTGCTATTTTTAACATGGGATTTCCAATCATCACCAACCATTATAGTTTTAAAACTTTCATCTTGTCCCTATTTTAATTTTTTGGTCAAGGGTTTTTATACTTCAGATTTTTACTTTGCATAAAGTTATATGTTGGTGTTCTGTCTAACCTTCCATTCCCTTCTTTGTATTCCCCGCACTCAAGTGGAAATGTATGATATGTGGATGTTGAACAACCTCCTTGTATCTTTCCCTTTTCTTTCTTATCCCCCCCAATTTATATGATTTGTATCATGTTACAGTTCGGATGGAATAGCTAATAGTCTTCTAGCTGCCTATAAAATAGTCTGTTAAGGGAACTTGTTTCTTCTTTGGTGCAATGTTGCAAATCTAAGACTCCTCCATTTGGCTTCATAAGCTCTTTTCCTTCTTTTGCCCAAATTTCTCGAGTCTGAGTCTAAATATAAGGAAGCTACTTCCTCACTCATGGCTGGATTCCTGAAATGCATTATATATTTTCTTCCCTTGTTCTCAATAGATATTATATTCTTCTTCTATTTGTGGTTTCCTTTGGCTACTATCAACCATCACCAACCCAACAATGCATCATATGCCTTTTTATGTAGTAAAATAACAACAAAATTCAATAGAAATAACTGGCTTCCTATTTGTACCATCTAGGCCATTAGGATCCTTAACACTTTGATCCCTTGTTGGTTGGAACCTACCAATTGACAAGTTGCTGGTCAAATGGTGGGTTTCTCAAGGCTCTTCCATGTATCTTCAAGAAGTACATTCCCTCCCACGATCCTCCATCAATAATTGTGTTCATAAGAGTCCTCCCAAGGATTTTCATGTGTACTATAGTGGGTCTTTTCGTCATGATAGCCATCAATAGCATGGAGACTATTACTTGCTCACCATGCAATGGAGATTCCACTATTGCATCTTAGCCTTTTCTTGGCTTACCCATTTTTGTCAGTTACTCTCTATTGTACCAATAATTGTGGTCCTTAATTCTGGTAGCCAACAGGGTTTGCAAAAGATCTGCCATCTTGATGGGTATTGTAGTTGTAATGTCCCCCTTTTCAGCGTGATCTCGTTTGCAGAGTGTTAGCCTATTTCTTGGACCCTTGTGGGCTAACAGGATTGGTTAGAGGGTCAGTGGTACTTTCTGGAGAGTTTGATCGTTTTGGTTTTCAAAGCCCAGTGACTGGTTCACAGCAGGCGTTGGTAGTGCAAGAGTCGACAGCTTCTGACGGCACAGGATTATATGGTGTTTTGAGTGAGTTATGGGGTTTTAAGTGATTTAAATATTAATTGATTTAATATTTAATTATAAAGTCAAATTGACTTTATATTTTTTAAATCACTTAAATGGATTAAGTGCGCCCAAGTATTTAATTCATATACTATTTAAATGAATTAAATATTATTTAAAAGATTTTAATATCCAAAAGTGGCATATCTTTCTTGGGATTTGTGCCTTTGCATAAAAGGGCATTTCTGGCAATGAGAAACTCACCTTTTGACAATTTCGACTTTGCCTTGTGCTATTTCCTGTGCATTCTCCTGTGATCAAGGTTTGAACAATTTTTCCATTGAAGAACGATAACTCTTCAGTGTTGAGCACTTTTGAGGCTGTGAGAGATCAGCTGAATTTGTGCAGTTTGTGAGAGCTTCATACAGAGGTTCTACTGGGCTTGAGCTGTGTTTCCTATTGGATTTCTTTATCAGTTTTAGAGGGTTTTGGGAGATGGCACTTTCATTTCATTTGGCAGACATCATACTTCTTGGCCGTACCTTCTAAGTGAGAATTCAGGTGGTTTGCAGTGAAGTGCATGGCTCTTGTGCAAGGGCGTTTGGGCATTTCTTGGAGAAACTCCTTCTTTTCTAAGGGTTTCTCTTCATCATTTTAGGCGTTTGGCTTGTACTCTTCATCTGCCACCGTTTTCAGGCTGGATTTTGCATTTTGTAGCTTTCTACACCAGATATGGTCAGTTTTTCACCATCTTGGCTAGCAAACTGGACTACTTTCTTAAATAAATAATCTGGACACTTCCGGGTATGTTTATGAGTTCTAAATCCATTGTTGAGCATATTTATTATCTTCTGTATTGTCAATTCGCCTGAAATAACTCAGATTTACATTTTATATGCATTTATACTGTGCACCCCTTCTCTTCTGTCTATCAAACTTTCTCTAAAAAACTAAATAACACTAAAAAGACTTAAGAAATATTGGGGTTTGAGTTGAGAGCCAGCAGGGCTCATCACAGTGGTATCAGAGCTCTGATCCTGCCAGCTTGTGGGGTTAGAAAAAATTATGCGGTCACACCAGGACAAATTTGACAGGTACTGTTCACACAGGGGTTGAACAGCAAAGTGGTTATCATGGCTTCTAAATTTGTTGATGAAGTAATGGTTGCTTATGAGGAATATATAGCATCTCCAGATAAGATAAAAGATCACCTAGACTTCAAACAATATATGGAGCATCGGATGGTTTATAATAAGCAACGAAGCAACTCAAAGAAATGTGAGCAGAAAAATGTAGAGAGCATTTCAAATAATATTCAGCAGAAACCTATGCCATCACAACAAAGATTAGCTCGTAGCTTGCAGCAGTCTGAAGACTCCATTTCAAGACAAAGCTCATCACAAAACAAAAAGAAATTGAGTTTCCTTGATGTGTTGGGGTTAAAAAGGGATCAATCAGCAGTTAGTGACCAGCATACAGCTGATCTTATGGAGGACAAAAATCAGACTTACATAGAAGTAGATGTTGGGCACAGGACACTTCAGGATGAGCAAGTGTTGTATGAAGACAAACCAGTTGCCTTAGAACAGCCACATGAAGATAAGGTTCCTTGTGATGCTTCATCAATTACTATGAAAGAAGAAGTGTACAGAAATATGGCTTCTACAACATCTTTTGAGACAACTTCTATTGAAGAGAAAGTTTTACACCATGATAGTGGTTTTGTTGAACCCCAGGAAGATATTATCAGCACTAACGGAGATGATATCAGCCTTGAGATCAATTCTGATTTTATGAACAGCAGTCCATTACTTTCACAAAATCATGAGGTGACGGATAAAGTACATAAAGATGGTCATGTTATGGAATCTCCTAACATTAGCATTGAAGTTTTGCATGTTGAGCTTGAAGAATGTTTGGTGGATTCAAGTCACAAACAGTCTGATTTTATATATCAGACCTTGGAAGATGTGAACAAAACTCAAGTTTTGTGTGATGGGTGGCTACAAAGGGCTAAGAAGGCAAAGATGTTGGCTGCTCAAGCAAAACAGCGTTTGCAAGAGGTCAAGGAACGCTGCAGCCAGCTAGATCAAGCAAAGAAACAAAGGGAGTCGCACCTTAGATCTCTAATTCTTCCAAGAGAAGAACATGTAAGAGGTGAGCATGCTATGGATGGACTTACAGTGACTTTGGCAACAGAGGTGTGTGAGGATATTGTCATAACAGCAGCTTCTACCTTGCCAGTCAAGACATCCTATGAGGTTCATAGCAGCAATACCTTAGAGGTTGATGACAACACACATGATGTTGCTAATTATGAGGTGAGTGATGCAGATTCAACTTCATGCTATAGTGCAGATTTGGATGGAGAACAGAAAGTGATTCAAGAGGGATTTTCCTCTCCTCAGTACAGTTATGACTTTTATGATCAGCAAGCTCCAATCTATGATACTGATGGAGAAGAATCAGAAAATGAGGCGGATGCTACATCTTCTTGTGATAATCCGCTCTGTGAGGTGGATGCTGATTCTACTCTTGACCCTGGTTTAAGGGTGAGCTTTGATCATAGTATCAGAGATTCCATCGTGCATCGGGATTTCAGACAGAGCTCGTTGAGGAGATTCCCAGTGTGTACATGGTTAGGAGTCTACACAATTTCCTTCTCAAGCATCATGTACATGATCTGTTTCGGATGCACAATTCTAGTATGCACGGTTTAGACACGTGGGATGATAGCCTATCTCGTGCAGTCTTAGGGAGCACGTTTTGTCAGCAATTTGACTTGCTTCCTTGTGAGTTTCTCTTTTCTGTATCTGATGGTGTTGAGATTGACAGGCTACAGTATGATGATCCAGCTGATCAGATTTGGGAGTTACAGGAGACTCATTCATCTAGGAGTTGCATATGGGATGACGATGGCGATCCAGTTTCTCTTCCTAGAGTAGATGGTATTCCGTATGATGATCTTCTCTTCGAGTTAGATATTACTCACGATCTGGCAGCTATCTACTTGTTGCTTGGTGATTTAATCTTCTTAGACTCTTCATTGATCGATGGTTGTCCTACTTGGAGTTGGCATGATTTGCAGAGTTGGGATTTAGGAGTTTCATTGCTAGATGGTTGGTTTCATGGGTTAACAGGTTATGGTGACATCATGGGTTCCAGCTACAGACAGAGATGTGTTGCGGATGCTTCCCGATATTCTTACTTTATTATGATGGATGGATGTGAGTACCGTTTATATTGGGATCCAGGTGGCGACAGGATTGGTACTGTGTTTTGGATGAGTCCCATGCATTGGCTTCACCACTTTTGGCATGGTGAAGTTGAGATCAGTGTTGAGCAGCGGAAGACAGTTGATGATAGTAGGGACATTTCACAGCACTATCCTTGGGATCCTGGTGGAGTGGTTGATCCTTTGTTGTTGAGATTGCTTGCGGTCAAGCAATTTCAGGGAGGGTGGATTGTAATGTCCCCCTTTTCAGCGTGATCTTGTTTGCAGAGTGTTAGCCTATTTCTTGGACCCTTGTGGGCTAACTGGATTGGTTAGAGGGTCAGTGGTACTTTTTGGAGAGTTTGATCGTTCTGGTTTTCAGAGCCCAGTGACTGGTTCACAGCAGGCGTTGGCAGTGCAGGAGTCGACAGCTTCTGACGGCACAGGATTATATGGTGTTTTGAGTGAGTTATGGGTTTTTAAGTGATTTAAATATTAATTGATTTAATATTTAATTATAAAGTCAAATTGACTTTATATTTTTAAATCACTTAAATATTCTCTAAAAGTGATTTAATATTTTAAATCACTTAAATGGATAAAGTGCGCCCAAGTATTTAATTCATATACTATTGAAATGAATTAAATATTATTTAAAAGATTTTAATATCCAAAAGTGGCGTATCTTTCTTGGGATTCGTGCCTTTGCATAAAAGGGCATTTTTGGCAATGAGAAACTCACCTTTTGACAATTTCGACTTTGCCTTGTGCTATTTCCTGTGCATTCTCCTGTGATCAGGGTTTGAACAATTTTTCCATTGAAGAACGATAACTCTTCAGTGTTGAGCACTTTTGAGGCTGTGAGAGATCAGCTGAATTTGTGCAGTTTGTGAGAGCTTCATACAGAGGTTCTACTGGGCTTGAGCTGTGTTTCCTATTGGATTTCTTTATCAGTTTCAGAGGGTTTTGGGAGATGGCGCCTTCATTTCATCTGGCAGACATCATACTTCTTGGCCGTACCTTCTAAGTGAGAATTCAGGTGGTTTGCAGTGAAGTGCGTGGCTCTTGTGCAAGGGCGTTTGGGCATTTCTTGGAGAAACGCCTTCTTTTCTGAGGGTTTCTCTTCATCATTTTAGGCGTTTGGCTTGTACTCTTCATCTGCCACCGTTTTCAGGCTGGATTTTGCATTCTGTAGCTTTCTACACCAGATTTGGTCAGTTTTTCACCATCTTGGCTGGCAAACTGGACTACTTTCTTAAATAAATAATCTGGACACTTCCGGGTATGTTTATGAGTTCTAAATCCATTGTTGAGCATATTTATTATCTTCTGTATTGTCAATTCGCCTGAAATAACTCAGATTTACATTTTATATGCATTTATGCTGTGCGCCCCTTCTCTTCTGTCTATCAAACTTTCTCTAAAAAACTAAATAACACTAAAAAGACTTAAGAAATATTGGGGTTTGAGTTGAGAGCCAGCAGGGCTCATCACAGTAGTTTGTAATACTTTCCTTAGAATATTTTGATCCGATTGGATTCTCATAGAAGTACTTGTATTCCCATTAAAACACTGTTGTTCTTTTGCCATGGCTTGCTCGATGATTCTTTTGTATCACATAGTTGTTTTATCTCCATACATGGGTCCTAGTATAATGCATTTTTGGTTTGTGCTCTTGTGATTGCTCGAACCTCATTGTTTTTCTCCTCTATTTCAATCATGTTGGTAATTGCTTTTTGTTTTAGGTAATCAGCATCTTCATGGCCTCCTAGTCCACTCCATTTGCAAAGGAGTCCAGCCTTGTTTTGACTACCTTGGCAATCTTTTGGCAAAGTGCCTCCACTCATTGCATTGTCTACAATGTATAATAGAATGCCCTTTTGAATCATAGTATATATGACTCCTGCTTCAACTAATATTGTTATTGAATCTATATTATTAGATCTCCTATTTCAATACCTAGTTGAGGATGCACTAGTATTTTGTGGTTTTGGTGGTGTACTTGGACAAGTGGATTGTTCTCCTTGTGTGAATAATACTTGTGCAATCCTAGTTTTCAAGTTGTATGGGAATTCTTTAATTGAGTGGCCCAAGACCTAACAAATCTCACAAAATAGCTTATTCAAACAATTAGTTTTAGCATGTGCTTCACATTTACATTATGTGCACCAAAGTTCTTTGCTTTCCTTACTATTCTCTTTTTTTTGCCTTTAATTCTTTCATCATTTGGAGCATGTCTCTCCAAAGTGATCAGATTATGCCTGATTCACTCTCATTGCTATCACATGATCTCTCATCATCTTTTGTTTTTCTTTCTCCAAGTGATGAGATTTTGTCTTCACTCTCTATATCCATGGCCCAATTGTATGCTTCAATATAGGAAGATGGTGGTACAACCTCCATTTTCTTCTATAGCAAGGAAATGAGGCCCTTGATGAACCATCTCTTCTTAAGTTTATTCACTAGTTCCTTTTCTAATTTTACCAAGAGTTCTTTGAGCCTTCAATTGTAAGCTTTTACATTCTCATGCTTGCCTTGCTTTCTATTATAGATCTCTACTATGATTTCATTGTCATCTTGTAGTAATTTGAACTCTTCTTTGAAAGCCTTCTTTAATCTTTCTCAAGTAGTTTTGGAGGCTAGGTTAACTACTATGGACCAATCAAGAGTTATCCCTATTAAGGTTGTTGGGAAGGATCATAGCCAATAGGCCATATCTTCTTGGCCATTCGTTGTCCAAATTTTTTCATTAAGACTTGTAACGTCTTGCAAGATCCTCTTAACCCATTGCCTATAAATTTAGGCAACTTTTGTCTTTCAATATCATGTTTTGGTGCAACGTCAATGCCTAGAACCGACTTATTAAAGGGTTTTGATTCAAATTCTTTGGTGCTTCATTCACACTCTTGGCCACATGGGAATCCTCAATCCGTCCTACCTCAATGTTCGTACAAGATTTCCTTCGGTTTCTTTCTTATATGCCTTTGACCTAAGAGTTTTAGGTTCACATCCCTTAACCAACTCTTCTTCGATCAAAAACCTTTCACTACCTCGGATGTTATTCTCATAGGTTTTTGGTATTGAGTCTTTAGACTTTGTTTCCCATTCTCCTTTATTTACCAATTTATCTACTTGGTCAGAAAGATCAATCCACTCTTCATTTGGTAAGGGTAAATGTCTTGCTATCCCTTCCCACTTGCTTGTACTATTTCTCTCTTCTTCCTCTTGCTGACTTTCGTCTTCGAAGAGTTGCCTTATCGACTAACAAGTCATAACTACACTTGTTGATTGTACAATATAACTAAAGTAAACTAGTATATTTTTTTAGCTATCTACAACCTCTTTCCAAAAACATGCTCCTATTACCACTACAAAAGATCGCTTAAAGGAAGAGTTTCATTACTACACATAACAATGCCTACAACAAGCAACACTTCTTTAATCTCCATCTTCCCATCAGCTATGGAAAACTCATATTGATTCACCCCATTTGCATGTAGTTTACCTTGTAAGCTTCAGGCCACCATAGCATGCACCAAGAAAGGCATTAGGGTTTAAGAGAATAGCCGCCAGAGCAATGTTTTTTCCCATAGTGACATTTTTTCATAAATTAATTCACATCCTATTCTTAAGAAAGGTGTCCTAGCATGTGAGTATCATAAAGTTAATAATAATTGTCTTTATTTGACTACCCATTTAAGCTACTAAAGGCATGGGTCATCACCAAGTGTGGTGACTCTTTGGTTTTATCAAGAAACCTAATTTACTATCTTTATGTAAGATCATGTTTTTCGTATTGAAAAGATAATATATTAGATAAATTAGAAGCATGTAAATAGTGAATAAGGTATAAAACTTTCCCATAGAGTTGACCTATTTCACACATGATTTCAATTGCAAAAAATATTTATTTTGTTTAGCTATTTAGCAACTACCAGTTATGTTCAATTGTTGCTTAAAATATATTAAGTTCCTTGACTAGTGTATTGTCGACTGAATTACTGGCTTAATTTGAACTAGAGGTATCAAAGTCTATTATAAATTGTATGTACCAACAAACACAATCATGACATCAAAAATTCAGGCTCAAGACAAGATCCATCATTTTAATCTTTCTAATAGACACAAATCATCATAGATGGATACTACACAACATGTTACTCATCTCTTCGAGTTCGTTCAAGATCTTGATCAAGGTGGCTGTAGAAATACACCATGCAGAGATAATGAGCCAGTTTGGGGATACGCTCCAACAAAACCCAAATATGTCATGGCCCCAACAAACAAATCATTTGGCATTCAAACTCCCCTCAAATCTAGGTAAACTTTGCATCCCTACCTTTGAAGGAAAGATTGATGCAGCTGCCATTGACATTTGGGTTTTAAATTCAAAAAATATTTATTTGTCAATAATTCTCAAATTTAGAAAAAAGCACATTTGCGTTCTAATAACTGAACCCCATTTTCAAAAGTGTTTAGGAGGCCAGCTTGCTAGACAAGGAAGAATCAGGAGAGCTCCACTTCAGTAATGAGAAGGTGAATCCCACCTAGGATGACTTCATGGAGGCCATCAAATAAGGCTTTTTCCTAGAGATACATATAAAGAAATACACATCCATTGGAAACTACTGTGATAGGACATATCAATACAAGACTATGTCAATACTTTTTGAGTTGTCTACAAACTCGACATAAGGACCCTAAGAAGCATCAGGTCCTTAGTATCCCAACAACATTCTTCACTACATCTAGATAGTGATGCCATTTCTAAATATCAAAACCTTGGAAACTTCCTGCAGTTCTGCAATGAAGATTGGAGAGAAATTCAGGCCTAAGGTAAGAAAGACTCATTTGTAGGTGTCAAGCCAAAGGAAGACAACAATAGGTTCACAAGAAAGCAACAAAGCAAGGATTCTTTGTCTTAGAAGAATGCACCAAGGAAAGGTGGCAAAAAGACCCAAAAGGATACAAGCATGTGAGTTGGACCCACAAGAGCTTCTGACATAATCAAAAGGACTTTCACACCAAAAAGGCTTTCCTTGCAAAGTCACAGGAATTGTAGATAGACTCTACATCAATACTTGCAGATCCATTCAAACAAAGAGAAAGAGAATTGATCATTGATGCAGACCCACATGCCACCATTGCTATTACAAAGGTCATGTGATCAGATGATGATGAACACCTATCCCACTCATTGATGTGGGTGAATAGAAAGGTCTTGCTTTTCTCTGTAGATAGTGTAAGATAGAAAAACCTGACCTCTGCCAGGACAGTCACTGTTGAACTAGAAAATAACACCTCAACTACATCCATATGCAATTGGATGGGTAAGTCAGGGCAGAGACTCCCACGTTAGTTAACAGTGTTCTTTGTCCTATTCTATAGTACTCTTCAAATATGAAGTGGTCTGCAATGTGGCACCCCTGAACATTTGTGATGTTCTGTTGGACTAAACCTTGGAGCATCATTGTCAAAGTAAACAACAAAAAATACAGAAAACCAAAATTAAATCCTACAAATCCAATGTATCTAATTAGTGTGAAGCAATATTGACATGCAATTGATCAGCTAGGGCATTCATCCTGCTCATCATCAGACTTTATGAAGAAAGATCACAACAATTAAATGCTACAGCATCAACTTTGACAGTATAACGGAAGCAAATGGACTAGATTATATCAAGATACAAATATGTGTCCACATTACCTATAGATGTGTGCCCAAGTAAAGCATTTGATTGATCTCATCCTTGGAACACCATCGCCAAACAAGACACTTTATAGGTAACCAATTCTAGAGAATGATGAGATAAAGCATCAGATTCAAGAGCTGATCTAAAAGGCCACATGTGGCCTAGTAACTCACCTTGCGGAAGCCCAATTTTACCCTGCATAAGAGGGATGGAGTGTGGCAACTCTACATTGACCATCAGACCCTGAGCAATATTTACTGTCAAGAAAAGTTTACAAGCATGTACACTATTGTAGTAGGGTACCATGAACAAACAATATGAATAACCACTGCAGTGGTGGCATAGATTAGATAAATAGGCAACATAAATCATCAATCTGTTAATTAGGGTTAATTAAGAAATGTGTGGTAGCACCAGCAAGGGAAGGTATCCTATGCCTACCCTTTGAATTTATTTAAAACCTCAATCAGAAGCTTTTGTGGAGTGGGTACAGCTAGTACTAAACAAAAGTGAAAAGAAAAAAAAGAAAAGCATTATGAAAAGATCCAGTACTATACCTGATTCAGGAAACACCTGTGATGAAACATTGCGCGGATACCCAGCAGGGACATTAAACTGGACAATAAGGAAAACATATTAATCAGTAATTACAACAGAAACAACAAATTAGCAAAAGGAATATGACTGCCTTAAAGTCAAACAATTTTAACTTGAAGCATTATTTTTATCACTTATATATAATATATGGCATTGACATATTGCCTATGATCATCATAATAAAATGCAAAACGGAATTTAAAAATCCCTTGCATAATAGAAAAGAAAAGACAAATACTTCATTTCAGAAATAGATGCTAAATACCCTTCATCCAAAGATCATTGTGTAGCCAACTATTGTTTCAACTCAGAGATTTTTCTCCCTTTGTGCTTTTAAAGCATACATCTCCTATTACAATAAAAATCCATAAGAATACAAGGGAAACAAGTAACTACTTTAGGAACCTTTCCCCACATTCGCAAGGGGCACTAACATGTTAAATTTGATCCCCACATTTATAAAATATGTATCTTGTTTGAATACATGCATTCAACAGCGTGGAAATCCAACTTTATCTCTATAAATGAATAATTGATTCATGCCCATGAAAAGTTACTCTGCATCTACATAATTAGAGGAAAGAGAATCCAACTTATTTCACAGATATGCAACTCTTATATAGTGGAATTATTCAAGTCACTTAGCAGATTGAATTGGAGCAGCACAATACAAAGGCGATCACATTTAGCTGAAATCCATAAACAACTTTTTTATTGAATTGTTTGTTCCCTTTACACGAAATGGAAATGTGAAAGGTTGACATTCCAGCAACACCTGGAAAGGAAATGATAGGGAAACATTTATGCACAAAATATAGAAATTAATAATATATAATTATAAACAAAAGACATTTTTTTCATTTTTTGGGTATAAAAAATTTTAAATGATAAAAAGGATACATGCACAAAATGGTATTCTCACCCCTGGTTTCACAAATCAGATTTCCCATCTATGAAATCTTGGTTCAGGCTCCAGCAAATCAGAAATCTTGCTGCAGCAATAGCATAACACATTTTTTAGCAGCAAGACCCAATGCATTCCAACAACTAACCCTTCTCAAACTTCCCTAACAAGATGCCAATAATTTGAGTTGAATGTTTTAAGTTTTAGGTTATTTTTCATGCTTTTTTCTTTGAATCCCAGTGATGTGAGTTGGGTGGAAGGCTAGTGGTAGTTTAACTCAGGAGGGGATTTAGTCAAATTAGTTATAATTTAGGATTCTAATCTGTTTGTTTATTTAAATGGAAGGTTTTTTGCTCTCCATTATGGCTCACACCCTAGCATTTGCATCTAGTTTGGAAAAGGTTTCAAGGGTGTTTTAGGATCCATTTCTATTTCAGAATGACAGAACAATGAAATGGGAACCCCCTAAGTCCTTCAATACAACTTAGCATCTTATCAACAACACATCATTCATTTGCCAAACTAATTTGCTGAGCCTAAGTTCAAGAACCAAACTTTTGTGAATAACCAACAAGTTTAGATGTTTTGACTACAGGCACATCATAGTATTAAGATCATGTGACAGCCAATTTTTTCCTAGACCCTTAGTCTATGTATTAGTTAGGAAAAATATTATTTTATGTTTATGTCCATGTAATTAGGGTTTGTCTTCCCACTTAAGTTCAAATTGAGAGAAAGCCTTATCCAATGCATCTGTTGATATCAATCTAATACAAAGAGATGTCATTTGTAAACTCTATAGTATAGTAATCTAGTAGTTACAACTTCAAGAGCAAATCCCAAAAGCATATACAACACACAAATAATTGAAAAAACAAACCTGGCACCTTTTTCAAATAAGGGACTCCTCAGAATATACCTACCAAGGATAATATATACCAGAGATCTCTCTGAAGTTGTGCCAAAAAATTTCATAGATAGGATGATCCTGAGAAGTTAATTGTTTGGATTCTAGACAAGCAGCAATAACTCCCTCTTGTGTTGAACAAAGCTCAGTAATTGAAATGGAAGAACACTATTTCAAACATCTCTTGCAGGAAGTCATAAAGATTGGAAAACATGTCCTAAAATTGAGTTACAAATGATTAATATGTGAGTTTGGGCTCAAGTGACTATTGGATACCCACCATAAGAAAACTAAAAAGGGAACCCTCGTATTAGGAGATATATCTTTAGTATTTTCAAATAAGTGAGTTACAAATGATTAATATTTATAATGGCTAGGCCAATTTATTTAGTATTTTCTCTTATGGTGAAGCTGATTGGCATCATGTACTTGACTAGAGTTACCACCAGAAAGAGCTTAGACTGCAATCCTAACATGTCACTACATCCTCAAGATGGATTATGTGGTGTTACAGGAAACATCAATCTCAAAAATCTGACAATTTTTTTCTCAAAATTGTTTCTTTAAAACTAGTAATTTTGACTAACCGAAAACAAAATATTCACAAACAAACATAGTCAAAACCAATACTCATGTATGCCAAGTAAATAACATAACTAAAACATACCATGCTCTATCAATAACAATTGTACATTTAACCTCACCATACAACTTGGATGGCATCCTTGTTGACAAAGACACTAAGAATTAGCTAGGGGTTGAGTAGCATCTTAAGAAGTACAACCAATATCCTATATAATTTTTTATGATGTTTGCCACAACTCGCTCACTGCAACTATAGAAGTAACTTAAAGTCTTCCACCATAAAATATCATCAAAACAAAAATGCCATCCATTAATTCGTGCCTGAGGTTGACTTTGATGGGTTTGGGGAAAAGGACCCAAAAAGTTTCCATTGGTTCTTTCTCCCAAATATCACGCCAAAACCAATCTCTTCTCTAAAAATATTTCATTAAAACCAAAAAAAATGATGGCATTCTTGTGTTGACATTATACATCCATTGCTAAGTTGTTGACATCCTTCCCAACATCCCCTAGTCTCTCGACATTCAACCTCATCCTAACGTACATATTTCTCCCATCATCCAACTTTGTTCAAACATAAAAACTTTTCCTTTTTCCATCAATGTTAAAAGTTGGTATTTGACAAACTCCAATTTAAAATTGTCTATTAAATATCAATTCCTAGGATCTAAGGAAACTCATTCCCATGGTCCAAGAATTAACTTCCAATGTCCCAAGAACAAAAGAAACATTTCAACATCCGAGATTGAACATTTGGCTTCCATTTTTCCCACACACAACTTCATCTAAATCCTAACATATAAGAATCGATATCCTCTTTCCATCTTCCAAAAATCCCAACATCTTATTGACACCATTCCCTGAGAACTTTAGGATTGGAATCTTTGGATTGAGTCTTCATTTGCTTTCTCCTTGACATTTATGCTTTGACTCCAACATTCATGCACTTATTGAACCTCAAAGAATGTCTTTTCTTTCTCCCAATTCAAGCTTTGTTTGTAACCAAACTTGCACTTTAATTTTAAGGGTGTGTTAACAATAAAAGGCTATCATATAATTTATCTTCTCATTATCATATTTTGTGTCTTTACTCAAGTTTATTGTGTTGAAAGTGGAATTGGTAACTTTACCAAAATATTCTTTGAATTGGCATCCTCATTTCTCTCTTTTTTCTTGCCCAAAAAGGTGACTTGGACTCCATCTTGGTCTCTCTCATTTAATTCAGTTTCCATGACTGCATTCATGGCAATTTTTACATGTCGTCTAACATATTGCTTCTAAAACAACAATCTTAAATATTGCCTTTAAAACAACCACCTTTCTTTCACATTGCTTGCTCACATAATCATGAATGTGCATAATTTTTTGTGTCTATCTAGGTTCTTGAAGTCATTTCTAAGATAAAAATATTTTCTCTCATGTCATGTTCTTTTATAGAGAAAAATTATTTTATTATTCTACTGAACTTGAATGGCATATCTATTAAATAGAGAGAATATTTTCTTTCACCATTATTATATCACAAACAGCATGCAACTCTGTTTTTCAAGCATATCAATTAAGAACTCAAACTACAATTCCCTCCATGCACCTATGGCATTGTCATCCCCAAAATCCCTTTACTAGACTTTGATACTAGCTAATGAGGACTCAATAAACTAACTTACAAATCTGAAACTAGCTAAATAAAACAAAATCTCGACCTTTTGGTTGAGTGCCACAGATCAAGAGCAAGTTTTGTGAGGTAAGAATTGGAAATCTAACTGCAGTTGTCCTTGGGAAACATCATTTTGCTACCTTGCTATGTATCCAGCTGCTCAAAGAAGGCCTAGAGGAGGATAAACTATTAAGGTTCGCTAAGGAAAAGGTATGGCTCAACTGGGATAATTTGGTCTTTGGAAAGTATAGAACTGAAATTGGAGAGATCAAATTGACAAAGGAAACAATATTGTTAGTAAAGGAGCAACAGAAGCAAGTTAAAAATGCTCTTCTATGGTTGGGCTAGAGAATTTGTAATGTCCCCTTCTCATCAGTGATCAGCTTAGTAGTTCATTAGCCTATTCCGGAGGCCCTTAGGCTGGATTGTGGTGAAATCAGGGTTTCCTTGCTTGGAGATTTGTGGCTTTTTTCTTGGTGTTTACTATTTTTAGTAAATACTAATTTTGGTAGTGGTTTAGTTGTCAATCCTTCAGTTCATTTTCTTTTGGAGCAGTGCTTGGGTTTGATTATTGGCTTTTTTCAAAAGCATTATTTTGGTGAAAGTTGGAAATAAAGGCATTAATGTTCTATTTTTCAGTTGACCCCATGGCCTAGTGGAATAACTTAGGTTGTTTTAAAAAGGTGGGTCATGAAGGGGTACGCCCTCATGAGGAGTTTGATTATTTTTTTAAAATTGTTTTAATGCCTTGAAAGTGGGACGCCACTTTGAGAAGAATTATGAAATTTTGGAAATTTGAATAGTTTCTTTGTGACTTTTGGCATACCTTGGTGGGCATTGAAGAGTCATCTCTTTCTCTTTAAAAATGAAATTTTGCTCTAGCTTTTGGCATCCATGAACTTATGCTATTGTTATGCTGTCGGAATGACATTGTGTTTTCAACTTCGAGGAAAGCTTACCTCTTAGCCTCTTGTCCAATTTCGTGTTTGAAAGATAACACCTAGTTGGCTATTTTGCTGCTTCTCAAATCAGACTAGCAGATTGAGCCTCACAGTTGTTGCATTTTTTAGTTTTTTCCAAATTTCAAGTTGCTGGTTTCTACACAGTTGAAAGTCGACTTTGTATCCAACACCTTGTATGATTTTAATCTTGTTATGGGCATTCAAGAATATCATTTCTAAGGTGATGGCGACCCTTTCTAGCAATTTCCAGATTTTTATTTGAAGTCTTTGATTTATTCTAGCAAAATCGCCCTTGCTAGGGGTCGTACCATTTTGTGTGCCTTGGGAATTGTGCAATGGAATTAATGGTTATCTTTTGAGGCTGTTTCTTCATCATGACATGGGCGCCTATCCTCCAGGGGTTCACTGCACTTGATTTCACTCAATTCGAAGGTAAATTGATTAAGTTATGAGCATTTCATTGATTCCCAGGTTGCTGGTTTACAGTTTCAGTTTGTTGGTTTTAATTATCAAACCTCATAAGAATCAGATTTTGGTTTCATTTTCAGTGTTTGAGAGCTTTGTAAATTGAGAGAATCATTCTTCACATATTGGCTTTGTTCTATCATTGTAATACTAGTAAATTGCAAATTATTTTGATTGGAAGGTTGTATATTAGTACTACTAATCCAACCATTTGTTATTGCTGCATTTACTCGTAATTTCTAAAGCAAACATTAATTACCCCTAGATGGTTTACCGCCAATGTGGAGAATAAGCTTTGTCTCTCTCATTGTACCCAATGAAAAAGTGGAGAATTCCCACTCCTGAGTGGATGCCCGCCGTAGTGGATGAATTAGATAGTTTGAATCTTCATGGCTGGTTATCCATCTAAGTTTACTTTCAGTTTGTAATAAGTACTCCATCATATGTTAGCACCTCGCCTTTCAAAGGATCTTGTGTGCACATTCTTGGCGTTGAGTTATTCATACTTCTAATTGAATTCTTATTACAGTTGTTGAGTTATTCGATCCTAGGGATCCTCTGACCATATTCCCGCCCCTCTTCCTTAAGTGGTTTTAGGGCGCATTCTTGGTTAGAGTTGCTTTGATAGAGTTTTGGTTTTGGTGCTAATGCTAATCAAGTTGGCCAAGTGTTGGTTGCTGTGTAAAAATTTTGGCAAAAAATTGGTTAGCATATTTCAGAATTCTAGAGCTTTCCTAGTCGGAAGTTTCCTACCACACAAGCCTCTCCCAAAATGCAGCTCAATACACACATATAAACACTTAAGGAAGCTACTAGAACTGTGAGGGTCGAAGATAGGGTAAATGAAGAGATCAGGAGGTGATATGCTCAAAATTAATTGTTTCCAATGTCCATATAATAGAGTTAAATCACCAATTTCCATAGAGGTTGATTTCAAAACCACTATGACAACTACACAACCACTACAACAATTACACGATCCATTAGGGCACACCCAAGACCATCACCATGGTTTGATGAGAAGTTCCCAATTTTTATTGGAAATTAGCAAGGGTCACATGATTAATGCTAGCAATGTAATAGACTGGCTCTACTTTCTTTGTAATTTTGACAAACGTTTGACAAAATAGCCAAATAATTATATACGCAAGGAAACTAACTATTCACTTGTTTCAAAATAAGATAATAACTACGTTGTACCCAAAACAAAATTTTTGCTTCATTAAGGCATTTTGATTAAAATGGTCTAAATCTTGTAAAATTGTCGTCAAAAGTCAATTTTAGGTCAAACAAAGCATGGGCTTTTTGTGGGTTTACTGTCCAGAAGATATTGGAAAATTTTGAAAATTTTGAAAATTAGGGTTTTTGGGCCCCTATTTTTAGGAAAAACCCTAAAAAATAGGATCTTTCCAGAATTGACTGAAAATAATTTTGATTGGCATATTTTACCTCACGATCACATTGGTGAAGTCAAAATCAAGAAAAAGTCAATTTAGCTCTGGTGGGTCTATTTCACTTTTTCAGGAGAAAAGTTAGGACCTTCGAGGTCAACAATAGCAGATGGCCAAATACCAGGTGTCGAAATCTAAGCCTCAAACACTCCAGCGAAGATTCTATGGCGAAAGATGTTCGAAACAATGCTTCGTGACTAAGGGGATTTTTGAAGTGGAGAAAATCATCAAAAAATTTCTAACTCTAGAAATAAAGAAGCACTTGCTAGCTAGGGGCAACCTAGCTTTCTAAGGCTCAAATCAACTTTTTGAGGTTTGTCACTTCCAAGAAGTTTTCTCCGGAATTCTTCTGGCTTCACGAGGAGCCTACCAGTCAATTCAGGAGATCTGTCTAACGCCCAAATTTTGAGATCAAATGAAGAACGAAGGAAGAGGAAGGGAAATGAAATTAGTCAAAATTTGACTAACACTGATGGGGAAAAACAACCCTTGTAGCCCAAGGGCTCCCAAACTTTTGAGGCACCTAATATTACCTTTTTAGCAAATGACATCTTAAGATGTTTGTCTCAAACTTGATTAGGCTTCGCAACAAGTCCATCAACGGATTAATCTGAGTTGCCAAACTGTCGGAATCAAGAGTCAAACAAAAGGAGTTAGTCATGATCAAAATGTGAGTTCAGAGCACAAAAGTGCCCCTACTGGCCAAGGGCACCTAGGGTTTTAAGCCCTCAAATGAAGTTACTGGGGTTTGCTCAAATGTTCATCCTGTTCAAAATTCTTCAAGCTTTCCATTGCATATCTCAATCTAATAAGAGGAATTTTTAGTAGCTGACAACTGCAGATTGAACGAAGAACATAGCAAGTTGCAAAAATGGCTAAGTTTGGAAATAAAAGCACCCTTGCTAGCCAGGGGCGCCAAAGATTTTGACTTACCAGATGAGTTTTTTAGGGTTTGTGCCCTCTAGGAGATCATGTTCAGAATTGATCCAGCTCCACAGTGGACCTGTTAGCCAACTTAGGAGATTTGTCAAGTGTCGGGGAGTGCAGGCTGAAAGGAGGTCAAAATCAAGTTCAAAATGGTGAAAAACCTTGAAAATTTGACTGTCTAATGAGAAAAAGCGCCCCTGCTGGCCAAGGTCGCCCAAAGTTTTGATGGCTCAAAAGTCAAAATTAGGCTTTGCAACCTCAAGAAGCTCCTTTTCAGTTTTGATCCTGCTCTTTAACGAGACTGTCAACTAGTTTGCTAGATTCATTAGTCATTCAGATTTAGAGATCAAACATAGGCTTCAGTGACGTTTGCAAAGGCTAAAAACTAGGAAATTTCAAAAAGTTTCTGAGTCTGAGAAAGTTGGCACCTAAAGCCAAACTTAAAAGATTTTTGAAACTAAACTGTATGCTTTGGCTGCCCTATAATGGAGGGATTTTTGAACTCAACTTAAAATAATAATAAAACTTTAGTTTCACCTCCAAATCGAATTGCAAATGACTCCATCTTTCTTGCATGAGGCATATTTCTTTGCATGTTGAGTGGCGCCCACTTTAGGGTTTTATCTTCATTCAGTTATCTGAATTGAGGTCCAATGAGGTTATTTCATCTTAAATTTAGGATTTAACTGAAGGTGACGCCTTAATTCATGAAATTTATTTATTAAAGCACTTGAGTGTCCATTTTCTTCATTACAGGTTGAAGGAAAACACATATTTTCTCGTTCAAGCAAGATTTGAAGGCACTACAAGTGATATTTTTCAGTGTTCTTCATAGTTCCAGGTCCAGATTGCTCAGAAGGATAATTTTCCAGATTCTATCTTTTTAGCACATGCTTGGCAGACTTCATCAAATTAGTTAGAAGTCGATTTTCTTGAAGATTGATAGAGGCAAAATATAATTTCTATCTTCTCCCCCTCACATTTGTTCTATCATTGTCTTAGGTTTTCTCTCACATGTCAAAGTAAGCGACGGTTTTTCACAATTTTGGCGATCTAGGTTCGTTCATCACAGTATTGGCAACAAAACCCATGTTCCAAAATTTTTCGAGAAAATTGCCCTAATACTTCACTTTTTGAAGTACTGTGCTTTTTTCCAAAGATTCTTTTGCATGCTAGTGAAAAAGTCAAATTTTCAAAAATGAAGAAACTGGGTTTGATCAACACATTGGTGGCTACAAAACCCATATGCAAGATTTTTAAGAGGAAAATTGCCCTTGGTGCCCCTACTACCCCTGCAACTTCTATTACTAAAAAGCTCTTGCATTCCTAAGGAAAAATCTATTTTTCAAGTTTTTGATTATCTAGTTTGGCTTAGAATCATTTTCTCTACAAAACCTATATCTCAAAAAAAATCGTAAAAATTGCCCCTCAATAGGCTATTTTTAGCCTCGTCAAAAGCAATTTTTAGCCTTTTCAAAAATTCAGCCAAACATATCCGAGTTCACAGTCAAAAGTCTAGTTTTTCAAAATGCAATTCAATCCAATTGAATACAAGACCAAATCAGTCTTGATTCATGATTTCTTGAAAACTTTTGACATTGACTTGTGCCATGTTCATCCAATGACAAATTGAGCACATTGGAAGGTGTTGATAGTACTACAATCAAGCATCTTGATCGTTGTGGGTTGCTGGCAGCAGCTTCTATTCCCATCACAGTGTCAGATCTCTAGTTTGTCATTGCATGCATCAAGCATTATGATTCTTCTACATGACAAATTCGATCAGAAGATGGGCGAGTTGTTTGTAGCCTCAAGCCGAGTTGTCAAGACCAATATGCTTTTCTTGGACAGCAAGAGGATGCGGAAGGTAGTCCCAGTTTCAGAGCCGCTAATTGTACATTCTTCACTACCTTCCAAGGGGAAATCCAAAGTCAAGACCATAAGCAATCTGCCCAAAGGTGTCAGGATTAGCGGAAAGACGAAGAATTTGAGAGGAAACACAAGTCAAAGAGTTTCTACAAAGATGGTTGAAATTAAACAAAATGTTGTCAGTGCTCTCAAGCTCGTAAGCAAATTCATCACACAAATGTCATGCCATTATCTTCATGATGATGGTACCTACATTGATCTCAATGCTGTACAAGCAGAATTCCAGAGTTTGGTTCGTGATGGTTTAGATGGTGATCATGTGGCATACAAGTTGAATCATTTTTCCATGATGTCAACAAGTTTTGACAAGGCAGCTGAGGAGGTCAAAGAATGTTTGAGATTGATCACAGATGGAGAGAAGATGTTGAACAAACAATCTTTTATTTTGGATAGCATCAAAGTGCCTGAAGAAGATGCGGTTAATGATTTCCTAGAGGAGATGATTGCTAATGATGGCTTGGAGTATGTTACCCTCATTTTTGGCCATTGAATTTTTTTAAAATTTCCCCTATCAAGTGTTGATTAAGCCTATGATGGTTAGATTTATGAATCATTTATGAACATTGCTTTTGCAGTTTGATGCTAGATACTACACACAAATCATCACCAAGCCTTTGTATTTGATTATCAAGGGACTAGCTCCATGGGAAATGAAGAACAGACTGTACTTATGCCAAGGTAGCATTGCAATAAAATCTTGTGCAACCATAAATGGATCTGAATTGCTTATACATAGGGGTGCCTTGTTTTTGAAGTTCATTAACAATAATGAATAATCTAACTGCAATGCAGATTTGCAACAAAAGATCTATACCGAGCAAGGTTAGACATGATTAAATAGACATTTTACCATCGGCGGATCCATCATTGCTATGTACTGTGAAATTTAGTGGGCTACATCACACCTAAATATGGAGCTGTCTGATTAAAACATGCCTTCCTCAGTGGAGACAGTGGAAAGATTTAATTCCAAGAAGCGGTTGCTACAGGGAAAGAGACTCTGAAATTTGAAAGAGTCATTTCTTGGTGTTACTTTTATGATAGAGCGTTTTGGCAATGTCTGTTGACTTATGCAAGATCCGTGACCTCACAAGTTGGTTCTATATATGCAAGTAGTTTTGAAGGGATGTAAGTTTGATTACTCAAATGACAACATGATTTGATGGCCCACAATTTCAAACATGGAGGACATTCATAATCGAATAAGAGCCCAATGTTGTCTTAATAGGATCAGCTCGATTTATAGTTGGAATCGCCAATGATGCTAATTACATGTGTGCAAAAATGAAGAATCAGGCTCTTTTGAGTTCATTGTTTGTATGAAGTGTGGACAGATTATTAAGGGGTGTCAAAAATCCAAAAGAAGAAACAGTTATAGTGACTAGTGGATGCCAAGCAAAGCGGTTTACTTGAAGTTTATGTTAAGGATCAGTCCAGCTTATGATTAGGAATTATTTTCAATGTGAGAATAGGCTTAAAGAATCAAAGCTTAAACCTATTCCACTATCATAAATCATGAATAGAGAGCTATTGTTATTTCCTTTTAAACCAAAAATCAATAGCCGATAGTGCAACAAGAGGCATCATGCTAACTGATGAGATTGGGATTGTTATTAGTAAGGCATTGACAGTGACAACCACAGTCTCTATTGTTGTTGTCTTATTCTCATTCTCCATGGATATGTGATACCTGAAAGTGAAACATGGAGAGGATCGGCATTTCAGAAATGAATTTCGCAGTTGAGTTCACAATATATGGAGAGTGTGATGTGATTACTAAGCTGTCAATTATCAAAGTCCAAATTGGTCGGTTCCATGAAATGGTTTACAGTGTGCTAATTATACTGCTAGTCCAGAAGAAGTTTACTTGCAATTGTGGCCAGAATTGAAACAGTCACGAGAATCTCAACGGTGATGTGAGGAAGCTCTACCATTTCCAAAGAAGATGAAAATGAAGGGACATTTTGAAATTACAGTATTATTTTGATATTTACTAATGTTAGTAAAAAGGTGCCCCAAGGAAAAGAAACCAAGGGGAATTTGAAGAGATTTTCAAAAATAAAAGAAAATTCAGAATTCAAGTGGTTACTCGTTCGAAGAAGTCCAAAGAGAATGCATGTTGAGCTTTCAAGAAACAGTTAGAGATGGTAACCGAATGGAGCTTCCCAAGAAACTATTTATTTTGAGATGATTTTCAAAAAGGGGATCTTTTTGCTGTGAAACAGGAGCCTCTTTGAAGACTGCGGGAATGCAGTGACTGATCTGTGTTTGTTCATCTGGGAGAAAGACATCATTTTTGAAAACTCAATATTAGTTTAGACTTTACTGCTAGTACTGTGAATGAAATCACTGTTTGTCTTTGTGCATTCAGTTTGTGAAGTTGATTTGGGTTCTTAAATCTTTGTGTTTGAGAGCATCTTAATGCAGTATCTAATCTTTGTATAAGTGATGCAGTTTTCTTCATGATAGATTTCGTTTCCAGATAAATATTGAGTTCATTATTTAAATTCCTTGTGGTTTACAAGTTAAGTTGGTCTTTGTGCCAGTATTTTATAATCTGTATCTCACCTCTGATATTGGGATTCTTCCTGATATTGGGTTTGGCCTTTTCTACTTTCTGGTTAAAAGCAAACATCATTTTTATTTCCTATTCTTTCAATTCATTGAAGATCATAAGAGGGAGTTGTACCTCTAAAATTCAGAGGAAGATCGCTAATTCAATAGCAATCTCCGAAGCTGTTAGTAACTGATTTGTCTTCATTGTTGGGCATATTTGAGTCATTTTATCTGATTAATTGAAGAAGGACAATTTGTTTGCTAACAGAGTAGACAATCAGTTGCATCCTACAATTTTCCCAAGGATAGAGTCAAAAGCAGCAGTAAACTCAACATCACTCTTGAGTTCAAATTGCTGATTTCATGCATGTTTATCTCATCCTCAGGGACATTTTTTGGTGGAGGTGGGACTTTCAGTTAAGCTTCAATTAACTGATATTGGTTATCAATTGAATCTCATATCAATAAGGACTTGCATGTTGCAAGGTCCAATTAGTTTAGTTTAGAATCAGTTAACTGAGATAGTTTTCCCAATTAACTATTAGGTTGCATACATTTAGACATACTAATAAATCTTGCATGCTTGCAAGATTGAATGTTAATTCAAGAAAATTTTAGGGTTCCCTACTGTTGTTGCGTGTTTTATGACACACATAACATTTTAGAACAAAGTGTCACAGACGCTCTATTCTCTCTTGAAAAATTACTTCCTATGCTAAGATTGCAAGTGAGGTCATAGGGTAATTCCAATGTTTAAGATGAACGCGGATAGGCTCTGTGGTATGGATGTGATTTGCTGTGGGCACAATTAAGATTTTGCAAGTTATTCCGAAAAGCGGAGACATCAATGCAGTATCATTTTAGTTTTTTGATTTTAAAAAAAAGTGAAAAAAGATAAAGGGTTCAGAGATCCTATACTATTCCTAAGAATTCAAGAGAAGACGAAGACTAAATGAAACCAAATAAACCATACTCTACTTCACCACGTTACACGACAACTACACAGAGCAAGTGCAATCTTCTAGGAATGTGCTTGTGATTTTCACGTAATGAATAATTACCATCAGATCGAACAACAATTATTCAAACAGAAGTTAAGCATCCACAATAAAAGCTCAGTCTAACTTTGCATATTGAGTGAAATCATCCACCCAAAGAAAGTATGAGCTCGTTTTCACCAATCTTCGCTATCAATCAATCATTCTTCTAACATACATTATAATTAGAATCTACTAAGCGAGAAAGAAAATATGCGACCATGCAACTATTCAACAATCAAGTATTCAAAGCACCTCATGCATCTGAACTTCATTATCAAAGTAGTGTTTTCACATCAATCTCATAAGAACTCTCTCTTTATTTCTACAATCTAACTATCTCAAATCTGCTCTAACTTCTTAATCTCTAATGATCTCCTTATCTCTATCTAATCTTCTAATTTCTAATGAAAATGAGAGAGTGAGGGGGGGAGGGGGGGGGGGTTTATATAGTTTTTCAAGATTACAAAGAACGGCCGAGATTGATTCAAGATCAATGGCCAAGATTAAATAGAACTAAACCCTAATTAGGGTTTCTAAAACCACAATCAGTTAACTGGAGAGAACACTAGACAACTGGGGTGGCATCCTTATCCACTTGTGCAGCCTCACGTTCGGCGAACCTGGACACTATCAGGTCGACCTCTTCCATGGCGATGTTGGGCAGCACGCTGACATTGTACTCCAGCAAATCCAAGTTCTTGGCACACTTTGCAAAAATAGTCGCCCATGATGGTTCCTACAACAAGAAAGAACTTCTGATAGCCATGAAGTCGAATACTTTGGTGAAGCCTTCCTTCATGATTGGCCCGGTGGTGGAGAAAATTTTCTGCACATGTTCTCTTAAATTCTTTGGCCGCAAGTGTTTCTTTCTGACAACCTCCTTTTTGAGCATATTTGCAGCCATTTCATAGATTTTACTCTGGATTTCTTTCACTTGTTCTTCAACTCTGACACCATCCTGCTTCACCTTTTCGAGGACTCCTTTTCTTGAGATCAAAGCGTAATACCATCCATTGAAGTCGTACGCAGCTCCAGCTTCAATAACCTCGTCCTCAATCAGAGTTTGCTTTGAGATGCCCTTCAGTTCCCGAATACATGGGATGATCCTGCTTTGAATATCTTCGAGATTATTCCATGACTCTGCAAGATCTGCAACTCGTGAAAGCATAAAGGAAGCCTGCTCATGTACTTGTGCCAACTTTTCTGCAAATGCCAACGCCTCTTCTTTCCTTCCAACCATCCAGTCTTTCACCTCCCTTGCCGTAATCAGCTCCTCTTCAAAGTTTGCACTTGATTCTTGTGAAGCATTTGGAGGTAAAGGTGCCACTTGTTCACCTTCGTTTAGTGGCTTTGTCAAGTGCTGGATGTAGTCCTTTAGGCGCTGGATTTCTTTTTTATACTCTTTTTTCTTGGCAACTTCTTTTTCTAACCTGGCCTTGATGGTGGCCACGGAATTATCCAAGTCTTCGGCTTCCTGCCCTTTGGTTGTCAGACCCATGTCGACAGTCGTGATAGCATATTCCTCAGGAGCAATCTCGTCTTGAAACTTGTCGGCTGTAGGCATTGCAATTTGCACCGTGCGATTTCCAACTTCATCTCTCTGGATGGTTGAGAATTTCTTGGCCTTCTTCCTTGGGGCAGTTTGCTCTAATCTTGCCAGAAAATCTATGTCATTGTCCTCCTCAGGAACTTCTACTGGCGCTTTTCTTTTCAATCTTTCCCTCAGCCATTCTGGAACTGTTGGCTGTTCAATATCGTCCTCCTGTTGATCTTGGACGTCTTGTATATCCTGAACTTCCTGATCTTCTTGAATTTCTAGCATACTTTGAATTTCTTGGGCCAATTGCATACCCTAAATTTCTTGGACGGATGGGTCCTCTTGAATGCCTTTGAGGGCGGAAATCATTCCTTCCTCAAATTCTCCATCCATAACGTCCGTATCATTATCTGATTCCAAGATTTTTGTGCTTGCTGGAGAAGGCTGATCATCATCTTCTATTTGTATCAGCTCCACATTTTCGACTGGAGAAGGGGTCCTGGCATTCTCCAAAGATTCTCTATCCAAGGCGAGCATTTCTTCTATGTTCCGGGAAGTAGCCGACTGAAGGGGTCTAGACTTGTGCTTCTTTCGAGAAGGGCCTTCATCTATCTCCTTACCCTTGTCTTGTCTTGCAGATTTATCGGCTTCTTTCCTCTTCTTTGAGTTGGCAGCATCTGTTTGTCCATCTCCACGAGATGCACCGGCGTTTGAAGAACATGACTCAGTGTCTCCCATCAACTCATAGGTAAATTGCACATTTCTCTGTCTTAGGACTTCCACCTGCCGATCTATCCACCACTGAGAGTACTTGAAAACAGGGCGCATCAAAGTGGCTAGATCACCCATCTCAGGCTCAAACCATTTGATAGGTGGAAGTGGCTCATTCTCCTTGAAGCCTGGCTGCACGTATATTCCATCATCTTGCAGTTGGTCAGGTATTTTGAAGAGCTTTGTCGCCCTTATCATGCTTAACGGCAACCTTGACCATAACCTTCTCCTTACGTCATATTCATCGGCTGCGTTGGCCCAAAAGTCCTCTAAGTCAACCCGATGTTTGTACCTTTCTCCGTCCACAGTTTTGATGTGATGAAGCGGATCAAAGTTGTTTCTGGATTTGTATGATATGAATGGATATTGCTAAATCTCCAGTCGAGCAACTTCTGCCGCTTGTGCTGTCGGGCATGACTCCTCCATGTTGCCGATGAAAAAGGGGAAGGTGACAGCAGCTTTCTACTTAGGCCTTTGAATATTCTGATACGTTTCTAATTGTCTCAGCACTTCTAACAATACCATCTTGTTAGTCGGATAGACAGGCAGCCTATAAGGATTTCCAGAAAATCCTTGGATTCTGATGTAGGTGAACTTAGGATACTGAATGAACCAGAATCCATACCGACTGATTAGGCTCTTGGCTTCATGCGAGAGTCTTTGGTGCGTTTCGCCTTGAAGAAGCCGAGTGATATACATCAAGAAGGCATCATGAGCTCGCCGGAAATGAGACTTCTCTTTCAGCTGCAGCTGTGGATAGCAGTCGTAGACTTTGAATTTCCCCTCACCGTTGCCGACCACGCCTTTGCATGTCAAGCCAGGATACTTATAGTATCTTGCAAGTGAATATACAATATATGAGCTCATGTGAAAAATTTTGGTCTGCTCAAAGTTGACCAACTGCTCGTGCAAGCTGTCACTAATCATCCTGGACCAATTGAACATCTTGACTCCAGTGATTATCTCATCAATAAAATAGTACATCCAATCTTCGAAAGGAGCACCGTGGGCACTGCCTACTATTCTGTTTAGCAGCAAAACAATATCACCATATTCCTCTTTGAAGTGGGTTCTGATCAATTTTTTCGGCATCTTGCTTGCAGTAGGCTTAGGTTTGAGTAACCAATTCTTGTTTATGTTGGATGCACAGAGATCTCGCTAACTCTGCTAAAGCTTGAGAGCATCTTGCTTGGTGCGATAGGATGTTCGATTGTATACTGGAATGCCAAAAGTCTCCTGGATTGCTGGCTTGGACAAGTAGGCAAGGACTTTTCCGTCAGGAGCTTCTATCTGTCTGTCTTGTGCATTGTAATGTAGTGCGCATTCTACCATCAGCTCAGGACATTCTTTTGCTGGTGGAAATCCAGCTGCATGGACGATTCCATTGCGCATCATCCTCATGGCAATTGGTGTAGGCAGACGTCCGTCAGTCCCGTACATTCTCTTCCGGAAGTCTTCAAGATCAACGTGGCCAAGATCAGTGTCGACAACGTGCTCCCACTTGGACTTGATTTTCGATTGTGTTTGCACACCTTTGCTTGCAAACTTCATCTTGACTGCTTCGAAAATAGATCTGCAAGAAAAGGAAGAAAGAAATAATGAGAATTCGACATTTATATCAGTTTGAAAGACATTCCAGCTGGTAATCAGATTAGACTTCGCGTAAAACAACAAGCTGGAAAGAAAATAAATGGCGAAGTTATATGCCAAAGTGAAATGGACAAACAAATCTGCCTTGTGACTTCTTGGAGAAGTGATTGCAATCACGATGCAAGCTGATAAAATTCTATCTCTTTTACTTTGCTGCAAATTTCTCAACCTTTTCTTCTCACACCTTTTCTTCTCAAAATCGAATGATTGCACAAATGATGAAGTGAAATCACTTATAGAGGTGAGAAGATCGATCATTTTAGCAAATTTGCAATGTTTCCTTCGAATTGAGTTTGAACTCATCTTTCACTTTGTTTCCGGATGGCAAGTTCTATCCTCAATAATCTCGTCCGGGAAAGTTTCTAATTTCATTTCCAGTTTAACAAAGCTCTTTATCTTTCTTTCCAATTTCGAAATTTTTTAAAACTTATCCTTTTGGTTGTTGGAAAATAAATGATTAAAATAATTAAAATAATTATTTTATGTGTCCATTCCAACCCATTCGTTTTGCGGCGAATTATTTTTGATTTTCGAAAATTTCCCCATCAATGCCTTAGGCGAATTTTTATTTTGTCCAATTTTCTCGCCATAGTCTCCATCGTCTGGTTTGTTTGGCCATGATTTTTAATCGTTTTCCAAAATTATGTGGCCATGTCCAATTTTATTTGGCCATAAATATTTTTCGCCCAAAATTTCTCTAGCCACGTCCAACTTTTTTTTTAGCCATGTCCAATTTTTCTCTAGCCATGAATTGTTTTTTGTTCAAAATTCTTTCACCATGTCCGATTTTATTTGGCCACTTGGGCGAATTTTCTAAGTGCCATGCATATTTTAATTTTCCAAAGGTTCACACTTAGGCAAAATTTTAATTTTTTCACACCTCTCTATACATGGCGGACTTTAGCACTTGTTAAGCCACTTCTCTCATGTCTATGGCGGACTTGGTTATGTTTATTGCCATTTCTTTTTAGACTAAGGCGGACTTCTTTTACTTGCTAGCCATTCAAACTTTTCTTAGCTATGCCTTAGACTTTTCTCTTGCCTTGGGGCGGACTTTAGCACTCCTCTTGCCACTCATTTTATGCCTAGGGCGGACTTTCCCCTTATGTTTGCCACTTAACTTCTTGGCTAAGGGCGGACTTTGGGTCTTGGCTTGCCACTTGCATAGGGCGGACTTGCTTGATAGTCTTACCATTTCATTCTTTGGAGGGCGGACTTCCTCATTTTCATTGCCATTGGACATAGGCGGACTTTATGCATTTCTAAGCCATTTCCATCTTAGTTG